>CM065657.1:9433645-9541145 GCA_033220385.1 Triplophysa yarkandensis | reverse complement strand
TCTTTTAATTGAATTTGTCATTGTTAAGCTCCCATATTCACATTGAAGGTATTTAAAAAAGCAAATATGTGAATAACTGGCTTTGTGTTGTTAAGCAAAAGACAGGCAACACAGACAATTGCATGCTTTTTCCACCCATTCATTCTTCATGGAACTATGACCACTGTTGCTTGGGTGAGGCATATTGTGAAGCTTGTTGCCACCCACTCTCTCTCTCTCTCTCTCTCCCCCTTACTTTTTCTATGTGACTCTATCATTTTTTCTCTCTCCAACCCTGAGACTGTTGGTGACTTGAGCTTTCCAGAATGCTTGCACTCCAAACATTCCAGGCCTCTTGAGCACCAAGGAGCTGGCCAGCTCCACACAGCTGGAATCCATATAAGACTTTGGGCCAGTGTGTTGAGCAACATCTTTAACTCGGTCGTGTACTCCGTATGGCCTGATGCAAGGAGGAAAGGGAGGGGTGTTCTGCATTCCACTTGTTTCACGACAAAGAGCCATCCAGATCCGAACTATCCTCAGGAATACATACAGATGTGCATTTTGCAAATACTCAGAAGGCTCCTATCAAAACACTTCAAATGATGGCTGGAGAATGCACAGCACACGTTAAGAAGCTACAAGGGCAAACTCTGCATTCTGAATGCATGCAGGAGATTGCACAGCCAGTGCCGTTCAGTCTTGGCCACTGCCAACGACTGACCTCTGTATACACGCACACACACATGCATATACAGAGAAAAACAAACATGAATCTTTCCCCCAAAGCACATGATGTCCGTCTGTGCTGGAAAAATGCAGTTTAGAGACGGTCATTGTACAGTTCTCTATCTCCCTCTGCGTTTTTGGCTCCTCTCACAGTTGTTTTTGAAACGAGAGAGTCCGTGTGCAAAGAAAGTTGAGGCCAGGACAGCAGGCCGATAGCGAGAGAAAAGAAAGTGAGAGAGGGAATGGGAAAAATAGAAAAGAGAAGAAATAGACTAGATCCACAGGAAGACGTGCAAGGGGTTGTGTGAAGATCACAGCTGCATGCAAAAAGATTGTTTAAAAGGACAATTTGTGAGAATGTAAATGTTTCCTGCCTGTAGAATGTTAGTTAAGAAGCAAGTTCCAACTTAAATTCTTTGTAATATATTGAGAGAAAGATTTAAGATCTCTTTCAGAGAACTTGTTCTCCAGGGCTTATACACTTTGCTAAGGTCTCATAGCCCTACCACTCATTTATCCAATCCTTTGAATGACACCAAAGGTCCTGTTTTTGTGTGTGGCTTACACTACTGTAGACAAGAACCACCTTGCTTGGATGAGGGTTATGAGGAATATATAACCTCACAAGTGTTTGTCTATTTTAAAGAAGCAGGATTAACTTACTTTATAAATGTTATGTTTCATTGTATACAGACTCATGCAGAACATGGAGATGTTAAAGTGTGAACCAATCATCCATCAAACAATCCATTGATCTGCACCCTAATTTAGCAAAAACCCTCAGCTTTTCTGCTCAATGTTTATCTGTTCATGTGTGTATACTTTGAGATCCATGGAAACTAGAGATAGAGTTGCATATTGCACAACTATTGCCACACTTTTAGGGAGCATGAACCCTGTCACCCAGAACTGCTTACCACTACAGGACATTAGTCCAGGTCTGGAGATACATACAGTACCTTTTTTCCCCTAACATTATGTTTCTGAAGCTTTTTCATGCTAAAACTCAACTAATGTAGACTTCTAATGTGGCCTACCCTAAAAAATAGTTCTTTTAAATATGGTTTCTTTGATTCATGGCTTCCTTATTTGATGTTGTATTTTTTCAATGTGAATAAAGAACAATCGAAAAGCTTTGAAGCCACCAAACTTGTCACTTTGAGACTTGTTAAATTACTTTATTTGCATTGAAAGTGCATTTTGTTTTGTAGGTAAACAGATCCATACATTCACAGAAATTTTCAAATATGTCAGGATTTTTCCGCTTATCTTGAAGGCCTTAGCAGCTAAATGATCTATTTGTTTGACCAAAGACCAGCTTTTACACAAATATATCCTAAATTACGCCGAAACACTGGTTATTGAATGTGGACGTTTTTTATATTATGCATATTATGGACAACAGCATCAACTGTCCCGTAATATTTTTTTTCCTTTTGGGTTATGAGGCTTCCGAAGAGTAATTTTTAAACAGGAACCATATCAAAAATCAAAGCAAGTCTGGCCAGCTAATTTGTTTATCGCTGTAGGTAATAGGGTAAAATGTTCATGTTTCCTGTAATGTTTGAACTGACATATCCCTAATAATTTCCACACAATGTGACCTGCTTAAGAACGCTTGTTTTGGGTAGGTGTGGGATCCATTAAAAATGATTTAGGAGGCCCTGTTTATACTCCTATACTTGCTGCATGTACAGTATATGTACAGACATGTAAGTCCGTGTCTGTAAGAGAACAGAAGATGTACGATAACATGACTCATATGTTTTAAAAATGTTTTATGAATAAATAAAATACCTAGTAAAAATAATTTTATATGTTGCAGAAACACACATATTAATGTAGGGACCCATAAACTTTAAAGTATAAGTATTTTTGCTCTTTGTGAACCAACGTAACCCATTAAACTGCCTGTTATCCACATTCCAAAATAGCACACCCAACTTGAGCGGCAATCTCATAAGAAGCATATACAGTAAAAGTTATGGTGCCAACAGATGAAACGAGTCAGCAGGAAAACCCTGTATTGCAGGGAGTGACTGGTGTTGCATTTTTGGTAGGAACACCCACAACTTGAAACTGCTTTTATGCCTTTCATAACAAAGAACAAAAGACAAAATTCCTTTGGATAAGTTTATACAATACAGAATACATGTAAGCATCTTTTGCGTGCAGTTTTAAGACCCTGCTTGAAAGTATTCAGACAATTTAATGGAAATGAATGAATGAACGATTGTCTTTTTGGCATGAAAAGGACAAGTGGCATGAACACACTTTTTAAGATTGACAGGTCTCGATAAGTTTTTGATCATTAAACATACCTCAATGACAGTTTAGCCGGTGTCAATTATGTTTTCCTTGGTACTTTAAGGTAAATGTCAAGCTTGGCAAGTAGCCTCTCTTTGAGGTTTCTTGCTGATTCATCTCCTATTTTGCTGGCATACACAAGGGGATATTACTAAAGAGTGGTTACTTTACTGTATGAATTTTGCTCCATTTGTTAAAAACCGAGTTTACATAAGATTGAACCTGTGTGATATTTCCCCTTATGACATAGGGAGGAAATCACAGGCATCATTAGTTGGCAGATGACACTTTGATTTATATTTTGTAACTGCATCAAATTCGACAATATACATTTTCTTTTGTTTCAAAATGTTACAAATATTTGAGAGCAGCAGTAGATAGATAGAAATAAGACACAAGATAGATACAATATGATAGATAAACTAGTAAATATCCACAATGTTCTTCAATATGACTGGAAACAACAGATTTTCTGGAAATTGTCTTGAGAATTTGTTTGTTGTCCATTGGGAGCGATTTTGTTTGTTTCGAATGTCTTCATGTGCTAGGTTTGGAATGATTGAAAAATGAAATTATTTATATAATTTGCATTTTGGGATAAAATCCTTTTAAGGCTTATTCACACAGATCCAACAAACTGTAACGTTCTAATTTAAAATACATTTGTTGGCCTTAGGTTTTGGTAAAATCCTCCCATATTCTTTTCAAGACAAGCCTGTTTGATTGTTGAGTCAGTTAATAAAAACATGAAAAGGAGTATATTGCCATCTGGATAACCACTAAACCGTGGTTCCTCCCATTCATTATGCCTTCTATACATTAGTATTTCATGACAGTTACCATATATAACATATCTCAATTCAACAACCATCAATCAATCATGGTTTTCTTTTTAAGTCATCGATCAAAGCTGTCAGTGGTTTTGCCACACGCCTTATTAGCCATCACAGTAATGTTGTGATGGTAATGACATGTGATCATTTACGATAAACCAAAAGGAGCCTAATGTAAAATCACCCTCTATATAGATTTTTCCAGAGCTTGTTGGAGATACTATTGTAAGTGTTCAGCAAGTTGCCAGACAGTCAATTTGTTATGTATGTCTGTGTATGTGTCCAAACTCGATGAGCTGTTGATTGTGTTTTGTGTACATAGTAGATCTCTGTAATAACTATTGTTCTATTTCTGGGCCTGATTTGATTTGTTATCTCCCCTAAACCCACTTTGTGGAAACACATACAAATACAGTTACAGCATCACAGTCGATAGTTATCTAAACAAAACCCCTTCCTGATCTCTCTGAAAGCCCCCATCCCAAAAAGGGAGAGAGAGAGTGATAGAGTCACAGCAACAGAAAAATGCGAGCCAACAAAAACAAAATGAAGTTGGAAGTTTCTTGGCCTAACGTTTATTCCTTTCTCTGACTGGTTCTTAAACAGCAGCATATTCGCTTTCCAGGCTCATTTTCATCTGTTTTGGGTTCTCGCTAGGAGGAAGAACACTGGTGCAGTTTATTTCCACATTCCAACAGAGATGTGGAGATGTGTATTCCAGTTTTGGTGATTCGAAAATAGTTGTTTTGGAATGCTAAACTATTTAATTAACCTGTTAAACCATGCAAAATTCTTCAATATCAAGTTATACTGGTTCACCAGATGAAACGTAATACATTCAGTTAGGTGTGTACTTTGATTACTTTATGTGTATTGATAGGAGCTTACAATGTACGCAGAATACACCCATCAGCATGTCCACAAAAACAGATTTTTATTGTTGTTTCATTGTTTAGTTTTATTTGTTCCATGTTTTGAGTAAAACAAATGTACCATTATTTGCTTTGTTTGTTTGTTTTTTACACACATGTCACTGTAGTCTTCCTGAAGTCTGTGGGAATTATCAAAAAGCCGGAGACTGACCTAAAGCATGCATAATGGAAAAATGACCATGCAACAAAAACCGTCTGATGTGTCTTGAAAACTTCACTTTTGTTCTATGCATTGATGTTATTTCCTCCAATATGCTATATTAGGGTAGGACACATTGAGTGGCTACTGCCCCATTTATAGAAACCAATAGTGAAGATGAACACTAGGTTCTAGAGGGCTTTTGATTAGTCAGATAAAATTAAGTGCATAGTGATGTCATGAAATTCATTGATTTATTTTGGTTGCGAAGGAAAAATTGTTAGTCATAGCTTCTAAATCTCTCACTAATTTAGAGATATCCTTAAGGCTATTTATTTATACATTGGGCATTTTAAATCTTCCTTACAATCATGGAAGCATAAGCCGAACTCCATTCTATAGTTGCAAAACTACATTGCTCGCTTAATTCGACCCAGATTTCGCCTGGTTCTCTTACAAGAAGCTTGCTCACAAGTGCACTTAGTCCAAGTGTAGCTCTGTGATTAAAAAGCAGAGTTAAGGCTTAATGAGATTAGCCCCTTCATTTAAGCAGGTTGTGCTTAAAGATGTTCACATTTAACGCACAGTCACATCCTGCTAAGTGGGGCGGCCCGTCTATCTCCTGAACTTCAACAAGATTAGTCTAACTTATAGTGACGATATGAACCACACATCATGGGGTTATCAGAAACACATCTGAACTCCCAATAGCTCTCAGATACTGATAACTTCACCACAATGGGACTTCGCTGTCAGAGGTCCAGAGGCTCCCCATTGCTAAAGCATGGCCAAGCTCATTCCATCTTCATCAAAACAGCTCTATGTCATTGAGAAATGCGTGGTCTGTTGACCTGATTCCAGCTCCAAACCCTAATGCTTCTTCTCCCCTGACATCTCTTCGGGCCTGTTGTGGTCAATAAGAAGTGATGTAGCTGCCATCACACACAAACGGAAGCTGTACTACATTCTCTAGTGAGCTGGGTGGATGAGTTGTGTTGTCTAAGGAGGGCTGAGGTGTTGTGCTAATGAATGTGTCAATTGATCGCTGACCTTCACTTCATAGCAGAGCAGAAAGTTGAAGGATGTGTCAGCTTTTTCATGACAATTGATGATTATATTAGAATTCACCGTTTACCTATCAATGGACAGTGTTGTCGTCTACAGCGATAAATCAGATCAGAAAGTAGGTTACATGTTGCACATTGACAGCTGGCTGGAACTCCCAGTGCTGACATACTTTGAGAGCTTGAAATTGTGGGTTGATAAGACCGTGTGGCCTGTCCTAATGCTGTGGAGATAAAGTCTGGTGAAAACAAGCAGGCTTCTCTAGTCGCACACACATTGTCTTTAGTCTTCTTGTTCCAGCCCATGCACTTTTCCACTGTAAGTAGACTCACACATTTGCATTCGCTTCCTCAAAATTCAGGATAAATAAGGGATGGTGCTGCCCAACAAACTTAACAGTCCACAAATATAAAGTAGACATACATGTTTAAACACTTATAAACATGGTTTGCTCGCTTTTAAAAAAAAGAAGTGCACGGATAAGTCATCAAATAAACTACAATATACCACAAAAAATAGATTTTTTATCTTGATTTAATATCTTGTGGTTACTGTAGGGTAAGCAAATGATGCCAAAAATTGAATTCTGCGGCCAACTATTCGCATAACATTCCCCTCTTTATTTTTTTCAATTTTTTTATTTAAACCCCCCTTCTTTTTTTAATCTGTGTTGTTTTTCTTAACCTTATCTTTGTTTGAATGTTCTGCACACAACCTCACAAGCCTCTCACATGGGCAACACCATGCCTCTGTTTATGGACTGATACTGAAAGACCTCCCTCTGTTCTGAAAATGTCAATCTCAGCTTTTTTTCCAATTATTTGCTATGTAACTATGTGTCCATGGCACTAAATCCTAACCTTTGTTTAACACAAGCTATAAGAACCCATGACAGAAGGGTGCAGCATTCAGTTCACCGTTCCCATTAATGTTATTGCCCGACAGCTTATCCGCTGCTTTTCGTGTTACTGGGACTTCCTGTTTATGAGGCTCAACTTCATAGTACGTTTGCTCCTTAAAAATATTCCCCATTGAATACCAGGGGTGACCTATTTTGCCCACATGTAAACTAAAATGAATATATTTGCACAAATGTGAGAGTGATATTAACCCTTATAGAATAGCTATATGTTTAGTGGTATCATGTCTGGTCTGGATTGACTTGTCAAGGCCAGCTAAGAAAAAAAGAATGACCTGGCTCTAGTTAGCTTTTCACTCCCAGTTTGCTTTTGATCATTTATTTTCATGCACTGGTTTAAATGTGTGTGTGCGCTCATGACCCATTGTTCACATATCACTACAATAACAAACAGTATTCAGCCCGGCAGGAGACACCTCATAATGTTTCCCAACCAGTCCCAAGGAGCACAATTCATCTTTCTGCGCTTATTTTTCCATAGTTGTGCACTTTAATATCGTCACTTTAAATAGGAGCCGCATTCCCATCTAAACCCTTCATACACAAATCCCAGAATCACAATATGAGCCGGGCCATTGGGTTTCACCTCTTTTTTTTATAAATGCTTTGATTCTCACCTCTATTCCAAGAGGTCCAGGGGCATCACTTTCTCAGGGTCTGCTGCTACATTGGCACTTGTATGCCTGCTAGGGTCCAGCTGGGTCTGAGATGGACACAGAAAGGGTTGCATTGATTGAAGTGTGGGAACAGGGTCTATTCTATGACTGTAAGTGCCAAACCTGTGCAATGACATCAGACTCCATCAACAGCACAAATGTGTGATAATAGACATGTTTTAAAGAGTGCTTTGAATGATTTAGGTCACATTAAATTTGACACATCAGAAGTTGTGTCATCTGTGCACTTTGTTCTTTACAGTCAAGGATAGTGAAGAATGTCCTGTTGTGTGTACCGGTAGAAACCGCTAGAGGTCAGTGTTCCTTACTTGTGCTGGAGCTCAGAATAGTCATTAATTAATCGTTCTTTGTTTTAAAATATAATTTTTATTAAGCTTGCATCTTTCTTTCGTTATCTTACATCAACATATATACAAGCCACAGTGAATATCGGATCTTTAATATTTGCATAAAATATTGATAAGAAGGTAACGCATATTTACAAGTGCTGTTTTTTCAAAAGCAATCCTATTTAAATATTATTATATTCATATCTTAAGAGCACATCCGGTTCTGTGAAGGGTTTTATCAACGCAAAAGTGTGAATAATAAAACATTTCTGTCAATGAAAAGTCCGAATTAATGACGTTTCCTTTATGAAATCTGATAATATTGTACAATACATTAATATAAAATGCCTGTCAGAACATCTTTAAACACACGCGTAACGTGACAGGTGCCCGCGCCACCATTGACTGACCGAGCGCTCGTGCAGCCCGGGGATTAAATAGGCGAGCGCTCCAGACGGGGCGGGGCCTCGCTCGGGACGGATTTGATTGGCCGTCTGTCGCAGTGACATGAATCCGGGGCGAGTTCAGTCTGCGTGACGCAACTCAGGGGCGTGTCCTGGCGAAATCAGCTGTAGAAACAATAACAGTGCAGCGAACGCCCCAAAATGAGTGCGCGCCTATAAATGCGAGCAATTCCAGCGGCTCAAGAAGATCCGAAGAAGACTTCTGGGTTCATGTTCGTCGCTTGATTGTGAAAACTTGCTCTCTCGGCTCAGAAGAAGATGCTTTTGTGATCTTCAATCCTTTAAAAGCTGCATCCGATCTCCTTTGCCCAGGGGCGAACCCCGGGCAGACTGGCATGTGGGTCAATTCTGGAAGCGTCGGAAGGTAAGGGGCTGATTTTTGACTTCTGCACCCCGCCGAGTCACGTGTTTCACCTCGCGACCTCTTCTCCGCGGATCCCCGGCAACCGTTACATTCTTACACGCATAGCAACCACCGCCCATCCAACGCTTTGATGTTGGACGCGCTGCGTGACGTCACAACTCCGCAACTCCTCACTTTGGGCAGCTTGTGAGATGCGGTCAGTGTCCTGATTGGATGACGCGCATGGGCTTGGCTCTTCTGTCTCTGCACCTCATGATGGGCTGTCATTCACTCTCAAAGCTTTTATTTCACAGCCAGACATCCATCTGATGACATCATTGCTCTGCAATGAATGAGTGCTGAATTATAGCATGAATGAGTGCTTGTCAATGATTGCACCTTTGCTGATGTAATCCAGGGAAATATGGAGGTTCTTTAAGTTCATATTAATTTTTAGACACAACTGTCAATGCACTCCTGTATGGGAGATTTTCTCCATTGGGAATCAGTGTTGATGATCACAAACTGCAGTCTGATCTGATCCACACTCTTCAGAGCTTGATAACAAACTACACTTTACACTCACTTTATCTGAACACATGTTTCATCTTGGAGTCACGCTTCGACAATCCTGAGATGTACACAAACGCCGTTGATCATCGAAAAGCAAGTGCTGGCAGATAAGCCGCTGCTGTCAACACGTTCACTCTCTCAGGTCCGTTGAGAGCTGAAGTCTGGAGACCTCTTCGGTTTTCCATGAGTCACTCTTTGCTTACTCGTCTCTCAGGAGCAAAGTTGAAGTCAAGAATACCGTGCATCTGACTGCTCAGCTCCACAGGGCCTATGATGCTGCCGTCCACGTGGGACGCTTTGTGAAAAGTGAATTAGGGGTCAAATTGATTTGCATTTCACTGCATTTCTCTTTGTGTTTGCACAAGGTGAGATTAGATGGAAATGATTGACATATCTTTCAAGAGCTTCATGTCTACCAAACCTGCATAACTTTTTTTTCAGCTGCAGAACACAAAGAGAGATATTTCGAAGAATGTTTTTAACCAAACAACATAAGGCTTCTTGAACTTCCATTGTATGCACATAACTGCATGGAATATTTTCCAAATTCAGGTTTTGAAACGAAAGGGCAAATGAATGATTGTACTTCATTGTGATTTACTTTAAAGACAATTGTCTTACATATGCATCCATGTGTAGAAAACCATACCTAACTTTTAACCAGTTAGGGGGTTAATTGCTCTGTCTCCCCAGTGCCTGATGATGATAATTGGAAAGATGCAATTCATTCTCTGATCCTGACGACTCAGCACTGTTAAAGACTTGCAAGCGGGGCTATAAAATGGGATCGATCCACTGTGAGACATTGACTTGCAGAGGCATGTGGCGCATGATTCGCATAGGTCCTGGTGCATTCACTGCCTCATTATTTGATAGAGGAGCTTGCACTTTAGTATTACGGAAGGGTCCAGTATTTGATAACACTGTTAGTTCTAGTGCCCTAAGAAACACTATCCCACTTTAACCTTTTTTACTGGGTTACATAAGTTGTCTGTGCTCATCTTACACGAGACATTGCTTGTTTCACAGTGTAAACATTTGAATATGTGTCTTTGCAAACAAATAGATCCTTTTTTGAAGTCTTGCACCGGACATGGATGGTATAATTAACACAAATGGCTAAAATTAGGTTACTGTGGCAGACAGGTTTACATTCAACTTGTGTATTTATATAGATATGGTTAGTTTAGTTCCGGTGTTTATATACTGTTTAGGGGACTGTGTTAGTGCTTATAGGGAAAATCAGAAGCAAGTGTTTTAGGACGTGCGATTGCAGGTGCATTTTAAGAGTAAGTGTGAGCTGTGGATTTTGGTTATGTGGCAGCAGGGAGTGCAGTCTTTGCCACTGGAGCTGTTATGTAACACACACACACACGCACATCACGGGAGGGGTGGGTGAGTCTTAGCTGCCTCGCTCTGTAGAGAAACAGAGAGAGCTTAAACTTACTGAACAATTGTCTTCTAAAAAAAATTCTAATTTTTTTAGTTTTACTGGTTACCAAGGTAAATATATACAATATAGTAAAGAGAGTTAAGACAATTGTAGGGCTGTGCAGTCAATCATAATTATATAAGAAAACAAAATAATAAAGTTAAAACAATTTTTGAGTGGCATTCAGTTTTGCATTAGTTTTAAGTATTTTAATGTTATCTATTTGAATCTTTATATTCATATCCTAATCTAGTTTTTAGGTTTATTTGAATTGAGTTAAATATTATGTTGGAAATCTTATATTAATGTTGATAAATATTATGTTGTCTCATTTTCTGTATGTGTAAATGACACTTTATAATCGTGATCTCAACATTGGGCAAAATAATCATCTTTAGGATTTTGTCATAATAGAACAGCCCTAGCCTGATGTAAAAAAATAGACTTGGAAAAGGCTTGAAATAGGAATGTTTTTTAGTTTTACTAGATTATAAAGATGTATATACTGTGCACATAATACCTTGAATTCAAGTTTATGTGCAGTTAGTTGTGTTATGCATCCAGTGAAACGCATCTTTATTGCATAATGCCCGTGAGAATATTGCTTATTAAAAAGTAACACACAGTGACGATTCTAACTGTTATAAATGGAGAGCTCGTGGGAAGAAAGTGTTTTGTGCCTGGATGTTTTGGAAACCATTGCTGTGCGAAAAAAGTTTATTTTTCATATACAGCCATATTCACTTGTGGGCTTTAGTTTAGTTAGTTTAGGTTAACACACTGCAATATTACTACCTACATTCAGACACAAACAACACGATCACACAAACAGGCTGGCAGGACCGCATACAGCAGACGAACTGTTGCGTGGGCCATGCAGTGTTTGTGAATGGAGTGGGCGTCTGCCACGCGTCTCATCTCTCTCGCTCACCTCCCACTGTTTCTATCACTGCCTGTCACTACAACAAGAAACAGTGTGGCACATTGCACATCTCATTCCTCATGACCAAATTCTGACTCACTCCAATGACTCTGCTGAATGCTTTATGAGACTCTCTTGTCTCTGGTATCATCGCTTTTGTTGTTTATGTGTGTTCTGTTAATGGAGAAAATGGTAAGGAAAATGGCAGTTAATCAAGATTATTTGCATCTAGAATAAAAGTTTGTGTTAACCTATTTGTCTGGACAGAATAAAAAACACTGATGTATATACTGTAAACAAACCTTATTCTGTATGAGATTCATACTGGTATAGAATTATTCTTATTTTCTGCCCGTGTCCCTTTAAAAGAGAGAAATACTAAGTTTGGTATTCGGTAGAGTAGTTGCACAGTACACAAGCTACATTCATAAGAGTAACTGTTACTCAGACTGTTATTGGTCTGCCTGTGTTCTTTAACCTTATATAAAAAAAGACAAAATTACAAAGCAGAGTAAATGAACCCCCACTTGATAAGTCTGGTGTCACCACCTTTATACCTGGATGGGTCATCAATAGGGCAGCGCAACATCCAGCAACACACTGGATATTGCAATGGTTTTCAATAAATTAGCTAATTCATTTCTTTGAAAAGTTATGTGTAAAATAAAGTATTTATAAAGTTGTGTGTATTTAAGTTGTTTGATGTAGAGATGTTAACCATTAAGACAGTATGTCAGACCTCTGGTCCAGCAATCTGTAACAGTTTTTGTATGAATGCAGAAATGGGATTAAGCAAGTCATGTTGAGAAAGTAACAACTTTAAAAGTTGAAGTGATTCTTCCTTTTTTCTAAATTATTGTGAAATATACACTATATTGGCAAGTAAGTAGTTGCTCACCCATCCAAATAAATAAAATTATAAATCTCAATCTAAATGCTTCAGCATACCAAGACATTTTGGACAATTCCATCCTCGCAACTTTGTGAGATCAGTTTGGATCTGACCCCTTCCTCTTCCAAAATGACATCTGTGCACAAATTAAGGTCCATAAAGACATGGATGACAAAGTCTGTTGTTGATGAACTTGACTGTCCTGCCCTCAACCCAATAGAACACATTTTGGAAGAATTAGAGTAGAGACTGAGAGCCAGGCCTTCTTGTCCATCATCAGAGTGTGACCTCACAAATTAACTTTTGGAAGAATGGTCAACATTTTCCATAAACACACACCTAAACCTTGTGGACAGCCTTCCCAGAAAAATTTAAGTTGTTATAGCTGCAAAGGGTGGATCAACATCATATTGAACCCTATGGATTGGGATTAGGAGTTCACTTGAAGTTCATATGCGAGTCAATACACGTGAGCGAATACTTTTGGCAATATAGTGTATGTTGGCTATATACATTTTTAAATAAAATCTAAAAGGTATTAAGAGAATGTCGTATCGCAGATCAAACATCACATTAATTAACTTGCTATCGCATTTTTAGGTCAACTTTAATATGGCGGGGTCAGTAAGTGTTTTGACAAATTATTTTTTTGCTATTTTTGACACTGGGTTTAATCTTGAGTCTTGCAACGAACAATCATGCATGCTTATCTGAAATATTAATGTAATATTAAACTAATTTGTGCAGAAGTGATGCACCCCTTTTTCCTCAAGCAAATAAAGTGAATTAAATGAATGAGATCCAATTTTAGACCCAGGTTAATCATTGGATGCCTGGGCTGTGACGTCTTTTTCAACGGAACAATAAACAGTGGCATTATTAATCTTTCATGAACTCTTTTTATGGAACGTAAGCTGACTTGAACACTAGAGCTCTGAACGGTTGTAATGCAGATACTGTATCACTTTGGCGGTATCAAAAGAATGTGCTGCACACGGTTGGCAAAGGATGCTGCTCATGTGTTTATTCAAGGTAATTCTTTATTGTTTCCAGGAAAGGTGAAACACAGGACATCGTGCATCTATCAAGTGTAATTCAAGCCACGATGAGTGCACATTTTAAGCCACAGAACAATTACAGTTCCCAAAATCATTTCATTTGATTTCATGAAGGTTTTGATTTAATGAGCTTTATTACAGTGTTGTTGTAATAAAGGTTATTTTACAACGGTTCAAAATCAAATTTATGCTACTTTCTCAAGCAAAGCAGCTGAGCTTAATAAACAAATGAATGCAATTATTAGAATGCATGCAGATCCAAACGTAAAGCTTTTATTGTTTCAGAGAAAAACAGTTGGATCTCACATTGCTTGCTTTTGTCTAAGAATATCCCAGTTGTCATGGAAATTATTAAGTAACAGTCATGTGTTGGCACTGGCGTCCTAATGAAGAGCCACAGTTTTGGGCCCGGTGGATAGGTTCTGATCAACGTTTCTTCTTATGAAATGTGTGAGCTGGTTTACCACTGGGCATTACTCTCAGTTCCATCTAGATTCTTCTACAAAGAAAAAATCTCTTTAGAGGAGTGTACTGCCATTGGCGCACTTATGTTGGCTGTTGATGTTGTTCCTTAACAGACAGAAATAGCACCTGACCCAGATTTCTGTTTAAACTTTGAACAGTAGGTGAATGAATAGTCAGTATTGATGATGCCATTCATTGTTTGAGCCTGTTGACTCACATCAGCATGATGTGAATGGGATGTTTTATTTGTGTGTATCTGCATGTGTGCGAGTCAAGAAAGAACTAAACGGAACACTTGTTTGGACTTGACCTCAGACTGCCCACTCATAAGCACCACCACGCAACACGTCAAAGCGGAGGAAATATTGCAGTTCCTACTTAGTGTAAATGTACCTTGATACAAAAAAGTATCTTTATTTCACTTCATTATAAACTTTTTTGAAGGACATCACTTATACTCTTTCCTTTTTTCTCACTCAGGGCCCTCTCCATGGATATAGACACAGATTATGAACGACCTAATGTGGAGACTATAAAGTGTGTGGTGGTGGGTGATAACGCGGTGGGCAAGACCAGGTTGATCTGTGCCCGTGCCTGCAATGCCACCCTTACTCAGTACCAGCTGCTTGCCACCCACGTGCCAACTGTCTGGGCCATCGACCAATATCGTGTGTGCCAGGAGGTGGGAAGGCCTTTGGCACAATATGTCATAAGCATCAAATGTTGACATAAATACATCTTATTCCGCCATTACCTTACAGTAAAATACCTAAAGATAAAAGCTGTCTTGAAATACACATTAGCATGATGATTTTTTTAATTTTTAAATTGTTTAATATGAAATATTGTTCATATCAAAATACCTATTATGTATTACTTGTTTTATTATTATCATACTTATTATGTTTTACATGAACATTTATTTTTCAGAAAAATAAAAAAAACTTTTTTAGTTTGAAACCATAAAATCAGAACTCAACACTTACGTAAAATGGATAGTTTTGTGTTTGCATTGGTGTGTTGGTACAATTAAATCCCAATTACAAATAAACTATTGTTTAGGTGCTTGAGAGATCACGAGACGTGGTGGACGAGGTGAGTGTCTCTCTCAGGTTGTGGGACACATTTGGAGATCATCACAAAGACAGACGCTTTGCTTACGGCAGGTCAGTTACATTGTTTTTTGTGTGTATTTGGTCTAATGTGTGTGTTTATAAGGTTATGAACATTAGGGTCAGGCTTTGTATACATCAGGTTTCTTACCAGCAATCGCTTATGTCAAATGTAACATACATCACCAACAGCCCATCAGTTACATGTGCACACACTCATTTAATATCCCTACACCTTTATTCTAAAGATCTAGACTGGGTCTGTTCCTCAAACTGCCATCGCTCAGATCAATCTTTCATTTGTTTGCTTTGATATCTCTATGCTCTTGGCCATGGCATTTTTCTATGCTGCCAAGGTTTGGTTATTGCCCTAATCCTCCCAGCTGGGAAGGTAATGTGCTGTAAGCCCAGCCAAAGATCCCTGCATGAGGCTCTTATTCCCAGTGCAGCACAGGGCAGTGGAGGATCAGTGGATCAGCAGTGGTGCTTTGGCTCAAGGCAGTGCAGCAGATCACAGGAGCTACTGAACCAAGCAGAGAAAATAAGAGAGATTAATAGCATTCATGAAAGCTGGTGCAGTGGACGCTTAATATGTTTGAACACTGAAACCACACTGAAGGGTGAATGTCATCATTTACTCTATGACTATCAACCAGTAGGACATTATTTTTTTCTGCAGAACATATTTTTGGTTGTAAGTAACCGGTACATAATCACTTGCATTGGTTTTGTTTCCAAAAAAAAAGAGTTTGCTTCAAAATATCTACTTTTTTGTTCCGCAGAATAAGAAATCTCATCCAGGTTTGAAATGCCAAGAGGGTACGAAAATGTTTGTTTTTGGGTAAACTGCACTTTCAGTGTCATTTAAGGCCTCCTGTTTAAAACTGGTCATTCATTACATCATCTGATTCTGACTAATATTTAGCAGAAGTCATTCTTACTTGTCACAAAGGAGTTGGTATGTGATCTAAAACACACTCATTGCCAGCGGATTTGGATCTTATGCTGTCATCTTGCGGTAATAACTGAACCTTTGTCACCAAGATATCACACAGATTACTCGTACATCAGATATATAAGAGACTTTAATTAGAGGTCATTGCATGTGAGATTTTTGTTATGTAATTCATTTATAGCTCTATATTTCAGTGGTGGTTGGAAAGAACAGTATAATATTATCAAAGGGAAAATTATTATATATTACTTAAATGTGTTATATTATGGAGCTTTTATTCTTATATATAGTTATGCCTAGCCATTGCTCAGTAGAAGACCAGTCTATAAAACAACAATGTTAAAGTGTCAGACAGCCACAGTACAAAATCTGCTGCTGAGCTTAAAGTTTAACAGATTCAGGTGACATGACAGAGGATTGAGTTTAACATCTGGTGTGCCCTAGAGATATAGTCGGGCCATTGAGAAAATTGTACCTTAACAGGTTGCTTTACAAATGGTGTGCATCAAAGTTACTCGAACGAATAAAGTCTCTGGAGTCAATATATTAATAATTGAGAAATAGTTACATTTAACTTTTTTTTTAAATACAAACAGTTTGCAAAAGTATGTTTTGGCTAGATACTTCCTCTGTGACTCAAATTATGTCTCAACACTCATACCATAACTTAATACCTATATGGAAAAGAAATTCTAATATTGAAACCACAGAATGTTTTAATGTTTATGCTTATACTGCATTAAGCAGATGCAGTCATCTGATAAAACTCAAAGCAAGCTCAGCTGTTCAACCTGCATCTGTGTATGTGACACAGCTCATTCTGGAGAGGACACACACATTAATGTTGGTGCCCTGTTATGGAAACAGAATCAGATGATCTACACGCCCACTGTCTGTTACTTAAGCGAAACACACACCCACACAAACACACACTGACACATTTAACAGTTCTTGATAATGTTTATCAAAGCCTGCCTGCTGACTCCATCAATTATTTATACCTTTGGTGAATCATGGTACCTCCACAATACATCATATGAACCAGTCTTGGCCTTATTTATATATTGAATGTTAATGTTAAGCTCTGCGTCTCTGCCCAAGACTGTGTTTACAGTGTCAAGCAGAAACACAGTCAGGAGTTTCCATTTAGACATGCTCTACATAACTCTCCAGATCACATTTATTACGTAACACAGTCCTGGATAACCCTAAACACTTTTACAGCTCATATGATTATTATATATAAACATTACGTGTGCCACATACTTTATTTATTTTATTGTATGACCCATTTCCACATATTCCCGCTGACGTGTCCATATTTGTGGCAATGATGTCTACTTGACTGAGGATATGAACTTGATCTCACAACTTTATTCACAAACGGACTATATATATATATAACCTCTCTATATATAGAAACATTAAATAGGTCAGCTTTTGGGCATATCTGTGTTTACTGTTTATATGGAACTGTTTTTTTCTATTGTGTTTAAAGGGTTTACCAAGGAATGTCTATTGTTGTGTTACCATGCTTGAGGCTGGAGCCAACACTAAAAATAAAACATGTTTTGAAACAATATGGGTTCCCAAAGTTGTCTCGTCAGACTCTATTTTGCCTTTACTGTATGTTGTCAAGAAGAATTTTGAAGCAAAACAAGAACATACCTGCAGTTGTCTGACATGTAATCACCTTGTCATGTATAAACATGCATTTACAGTTTAAAAGCAGAACTTCGGCAAGCAATCTTCTAGGTTTGTTGACATTAAAACAGCATTACAGTCATTTGTCGATGCTGGTATTACATGATGACTGTAATAGTCCTGCTTTGAAATGTGACATGGGTGGATGGCGGACTGTTCTAACAGCACTGCTTATTGAGTCAGATGAGATCTTATCACTTGCGCAACCCCTTGACCTTAGTTTTGATCCTAGTTTGTTATTATACTTTATACATTCATGTTTACACATACAATTAATACCCAGTCAGGCTGCTTGCTCACTGTTTCTTTATAATGTTTATTTATGCCCCTGTGAAAACGGTCAAACCACGGTTGTCATTTCACAAAAGAATTATTTTTTTGTGTGTTTAGATCTGATGTGGTTGTGTTGTGCTTCTCTTTGGCCAATCCAAACTCTTTGCGGCATGTACGCACTATGTGGTTCCCTGAGATTAAGCACTTCTGCCCTCGCACCCCAATCATCCTGGTGGGCTGCCAGCTGGACCTGCGCTACGCTGATCTGGATGCTGTTAACAGAGCTCGGCGCCCCTTGGCCAAGTATGGACCCAACCTTCATCCACTCCTAGCTCATATTCTGTTATTTGAAAAGTAGCATAAAGTTTGCAAGCACATCCCTTTTGATAGTTTTATGCATATACAATACTTACAAGGTCCAGTTTTAGACCTTGGTTTCAACAATGCTTGTGTTTTTTTTCTAGACCCATCAAACCGACTGACATCCTTCCTCCTGAGCGAGGCCACGAGGTGGCTAAGGAACTTGGCATTCCATACTACGAAACAAGCATTGTTGCTCAGTTCGGTGTTAAGGATGTGTTTGACAATGCTATCCGTGCTGCGCTCATCTCTCGACGTCACCTTCAGTTCTGGAAGTCACATTTAAAGAAAGTTCAACGTCCATTTCTCCAAGCACCCTTTCTACCCCCCAGACCCCCACGGCCTGTGGTGGGCATTCCGGATCCTCCTCCCATGGATGGGGAAGGTCTGGACTCTCTTTTCTGTCAGCCCTTGTGCGCAGACGTCTTGTTTCTTCTCCAGGGTGGGACCACTCGCGTCTTTGGACATAAGGTGTACCTTGCCACTTCCTGCTCTAAGTTCTACGACTTATTCACATTGGATCTTGGGACAGCTGGTGAGGAAAAGGAGGTCGAGGAGAGCTCAGAGGGGAGCGAGGAGGAGGAGCAGAGCCGAAGAGGAGCCAAAGAACAGGCTGGGCGTACCAAAAGTCTGGACATTGATAAGGAAGGAGAGGGGAGTACCAGGGCTTCGAACAGGCAGCTCATGTTACAACAAGGCTTCCTCAGGACTTCACAGAGCGATAATGCTCTACCTGCCAGGAGCCATTGCTCTGTGGGACCCCTGGGAGCAGGCCGTGCTCTTTTGGGATGGGGACGTGGTTTTTTAGGGGTGTATCTGGAGATGGTGGATGACCCTGTGACAGGGCTACCAAGACTCATGACGGTAGTGTCCATGGATGATCTTATCCAGAAAGGGCCATTCCAGGTATTAAGATGTATATAGGTTTACACATCTAGAGCAATGAAAAGCAGATTAGATAATTTTAAATACAAATCAATTTTCTCATAAAGCTTCTCAAAGTTAATGTTGGCCTTTGTTTGGTTATTTCAGGCGGTACTGCAGTACCTTTACACAGGGCACCTGGATGAGAGGCGTGGGGACCTGATGCAGGTTGCAACCATTGCTGAACTTCTAGAGGTCTTTGACCTGCGCATGATGGTGGCCAATGTGTTGAATCGTGAGAGCTTCATGAACCAAGAAATTACCAAAGCCTTCCATGTGCGTCGTGCCAACCGCATAAAAGAAAGTCTAAGTAAGGGCACCTTTGCTGGTAAGCAACTTTCAATATTACGTAAATGCATAAAGGATTACATTAATTTATGGAAAGGGATAGCTTACCCAAACATTTAAAGTAACCATTATTTTAAAAATTTTAACAAATCCAGACAAGAAAACATATTACTTATGGTCAAATGTATTGTAGTGTCGGACCCAGATACATGCCCAGTTATCTTTTTTAATTCTTCCAACTAAAAAGACATTAAGCCTCTTTAAAAAAGACAAGTCCACACTAAACAGATCTTATAATTTTTAATGCTTAACTGTCCTAATTGGTATAGCTCAAATTCCTCAATGGTCCGGTGTTAATTTCCATTATTTGTCAGCGTGTCATTTAAAAGTTCCTCGTAGTGACTTAAGTCCCATGAGTTCTATTTTCAATTCCAGACTCAAAGGAAATTGAAATAGAATAGTTCATACTCTAGAAAAGTCAATTTGCACAATTTGCCTTTTCTTACTTCATTCAGTCTGTGTTTTTACCAAAAAATACCCAATGGAGTGCTTTACCCTCTCATTGCAGACAGTGAATATTTGCATTTTGTGAATGTGTTTGCATTTCTGCTCTGTGGTCTTCTGTGTTGTATTGCTAACCCTTTGTTATTGTCAAGTCTTGTATGTTGTGTGCATGTTGTAATTAACCTCTTCCAAGATATCTGTTCTTTTTAAGTATTATTTCATTGAACCATATGCATTCATAATCTCATTACCCAACCATGAAGGTTCTTCTCTCATGTTTGAAAACACCCAGAACATTTCTCAACTCCATTGTGACCTTTAGGCTTCTTTTACACTCCCTGTGTATAAACTAAATCTGAAAGTCATAATTCATCCCAAAAGACTTACATTTTTACTCACCTGCTTGTCATTTTAAACCGTTAAGACTTTCAATCTTCTGCAGACACAAGAAAAGATATTTTGAAGAATGCTGAGAACAGAACAACCCATTCCAAGTGCAGTGGTTTTGTGCACAAACAACTGAACTCAGTAACCAACATTCTTCAAAATATCTTAGTTTGTAAAAAAGTCAAGGTTTAAAATAAAAGGAGGGTAAGTAAATAATGATTTGTTTGGGAGGGGATGAATTATCACTTTAAGAGATGTATTTGCTGTCCCATTCAGTTATCCATAGATTTTTAAAAAGATTTGTTAGAAGCAATTATCATCTAATACAAACAGCATATTGCTTAACTACCGGTTCCAACATTATCTGATATTCGCTATCAAAAATGAGAAATTAAATGCAATAACTGAGCCACAGTGAACACATAGACTTTAGTCCTAAAATAAATTCTCCCCTAGTTTATCACAATCCACCTGGCCCTCCCCTCACATTTTCTGTCTTCTTCCCTGCTGGAAAAAAACTGCTTTAACCAAACTAAGCCGGTTTGCTTGCCTTAATTAGTTAAATCGGGCCAGCAAACCAGCTTAGTTTGGTTAAAGCTCTTTATTTCCAGCAGTGTTATTCTTAGCCTTGTCTATCTGTCTATTTATTATTGGTCTGTGTGTTTGTGTCTATGTGTCTGTCTTTTTGTCTGTCTCTCTGTTCGTCCGTCCACATGTCTCCCCCTCTGTAGCCTCGACTCTGTGACACACGCCGAGATGTCTGCTCTTTTCCTCCCGGTTTTAGATGTGGTGTTTCGATTGGATGACGGATATCTGCCGGCCCACAAACCACTGCTCATCTCAAGCTGTGACTGGATGGCAGCCATGTTTCGTGGATCCTTCTTGGAGAGCTACATTGAGGAGGTAAACCGAGATGAGTTATAAATACTCTATTTCAGTTGTGCGCTGATGTACAATGTAAGGAAGTGAGAAAAGGAAGTAAAATATACTGTTCATTTGTGATTATAGGGAACGTTCGCTCAAGCATAAACATTCTCTAATCAATTGTCCTACTATATGGGCCATTTTCATCTGTGAAACACAAAATACGATTTTTTTGGGTGAAATATCAAAAGATGGAGGTTTCTGTCTATACAACGGTCAATGTTCCCTTTTGTGTTTGGTTACCAGCATCCTTCAAAATATCATGTGTTTATAATGACACTCACTTATACTGTAACACCAACATTACACACTAATTCAAGTTTGAAGTCTTTTAAAGTCTCATGAATTTTGCTCCACCTGTTAACAATCACTTAAGACTTAAATTATGTTACACTTAATACCTCACCTAGGGAGGAATTTTAAATTGATACTTTACCCCCAAAATGAAACTTTTTTTATAATTTACCCACCATCTTGACATTTTAAACCTTTATGACTTCCTTTTCTCCACAGAACAGAAAAGAAGATATTTTGAAGAATGTTGGGAACTGGCACCCATTTACTTGCATTGGTTTTGTGTCCATACAATAGAAGTGAAGGGGTGACACTGCGGTTTGGTGACCAATTTTCTTCAAATCTCTTTAATGTGTGTATACCCATTATTATCGTTCAGATGCGAATATTCATGTGAGCATCTTTCAATCAGAAAAACAGGTACATGTACAAAAGAATCTTAAGAATACCAATGCTTTTTAACTTTTTACTGCTGTTGTTTGTAATTTTAACACCACCAATCTATGGCAGGATTAAAGGTAAAACTGACCACAGCAAATCCATTTTCACTAAAACTTATTTCTGGAAGAGCAGGCATTACAGATTAGATTAAGTCACCTCTATTCTTCCTACCCTGAAGGTCTGACAAATCCCAATGTGGCACAGGTAGTTAAAACTAGGCCACCTCTATGACAGCCTGACCCACATTGATTCAGTGACAGGAGACCATCTCATTCATATGAATGAGTTAACAGCCTCCCAGGATTAAACAGACCTCTGTGGAGAACGCTGCAGGCAGAGAGATGCTGAAACATCATAGGGGGTCCTGTGCCTGCGGGGACACAGGCATGTACATTGAAAATAAATGAAATATGTGCTGTGTGTCTGCTGCTGTTTTTGGTATAAAAATGTTTTTGCAGTGCACATTGGAAGGTTAGTGTAACTGTCATCATAGTAGGATCAGTTTTTTAGCATGTAAGTAGGCCTCATGGATGAGTAATGAGCTGTGTTTGGAATGTCTATACAATCTTATAAAATTCTATAGACCTAACTCTGTGGGATATGGAGTTGTTCTTTGTACTTTACTCTATATGTATGACTTTGTGGTGGTTTATTTGCAACAACAGGAAGTGAATGAGCCCTCGGTAGGCGTGTGACTTTCTCTTCATCAGTCATGTTTTGTAGTGAACTTATTTAGATTGTAAGAATCTGTTAAGTCAGTACTATAAAATTGACAAATTAACATTCATACACATTGCCATGCACTCATAAAAATGAAAGTGCTGCACAATACCATTGGAGAAAAGAATTTTGAGACTTAATAGATACAAAAAAGAACCTTTAGCATCTTAAGAACCTTACTGTCATACAAAATATAAAAACAATAATGTTTTGCAAGTAGACAAACATATTGCAGACCCTGGCACAAATTTATCCCATGCATTTTTTATTCCAAACTATTAAGTCGGGTGTCAAAGGTAAGGTTTCGCTGTACTCCTTTCTAAAGCATCTCACATGCGCATAACTCAATCCAGGTCTATCCCATGCACACTCTCTGATTTCCCCGGCCTACCGGCTGTCAGCTCAAGTTCAAGAAAGACAAACTCCCCAAGGGCAGAGATTCAGGAGCAGGCTACAGAGCCCTTTAAGAGACATGGTGGTGGAATTCAAATTCTTCACTCTATCTAGAAAAACTTTTGCATTCTCTCGCAAAAACATTTGCGTTAAAACTCAAGAGGAAGAAGACAATAAACGCTTTCTGTTTAACTTTAATGAGTTTGCATTGGAGAGTTTTATGTTGATTTCATGTCTTCGGCAGAGAACGCAAATATCGTTGTAGCTTGTGGTGTAAAATTTGATCATTATCTCCCTTAAAGGGCCCACAGAGCAGGCTGACTAACACGACAGAGAGAGAGAGAACGTGCGAGGTTATAGTTGCTCAGGCCTGCCGCTGAACAGGATCACCCTGTATAACATTACATGCATTACAGGGGGCTAGACTTACAGCACCCAAACTGATGCTGGAAATAAGATGCTGTCTTTTCTTCTAATCTGACAGCATTGGCTGGGAGATGACACAGAGAGACAAGATGGGGTGGCCAGTATTAGGAAGAAGTTACAGCGAAGAAAGAATGACAAACAAGTTTAATAGAGATTGCAGTCAAAAAGAAAAGATGAGGACATGTCTCACCCATCATAATGCATATTTTGTA
The DNA here is from genome assembly GCA_033220385.1 of Triplophysa yarkandensis. Classification (NCBI taxonomy): domain Eukaryota; kingdom Metazoa; phylum Chordata; class Actinopteri; order Cypriniformes; family Nemacheilidae; genus Triplophysa; species Triplophysa yarkandensis. The sequence goes on along the minus strand of CM065657.1, from coordinate 9,517,170 downwards.
CATTATAGCAACAATATGCCATGTGCGGGCTTGCTAAATGTCCAGTTGAAGTCTCTGTTGGTCTGGGACAATGTAGTGAACGTTACGCTATTTATAGAATGAGGTTTTGAATGGAGCGAATTCTTGTCATAGTCTGTATGGAAGACGTCACAGAAGGTGTTATGTAACCGGATGTAAAGTGCTTGAAGGACCTCGGGGTGTCAAAGACTTATAAAGTCTCATTCAGCAGAGTAAAGCTGAGAGTTCACTCCAAAGTGAATTTTTAAAACAGTTTTTAAATGTTTCATGTCTCTAACTATATCATCATTGATGCACATCAGTTCATGACGCACAAAGTCAAGATTTGTCCTTGATGCAAGCTGTACTATTCCACCACTGTGCAAATATATCTCTCAAGGTTTTCGAGGTTATGCAGTACGTAGCTATTTCTGAGGACGGTTGTCTTTTCAAAAAAAAAGGAATTCAGTTACTGCGATGGCTGTGCTAGTTCCTCATCTGTGTGTTATTTATAGATCTTTTCTATCAGACTTGTACATCACATGACACCAAATTCTCAGGACCTGTTCAGAACTGTCCTGCCGTCTGTTCGAGGCCGGTCGTTCTTTCTCGCACGCAGCTTTTCAGACACACAGGCGGTGTTTGAACATATGGCAGACGCTGTGGTGTCAGAAATCCTGTCAACATCGTACTTTTGAGTGTGATTAGCACAAAGCCAACGGAAGCTTGGATGTGAAAACGTGTCACTTTTCTCCTGCGAGCGAAAGATGAAGTGAAAACCAAGACAACGAAGGTGGAGTCTGTGTGGTTTCGCTGTGTGCAGCAATTGTTAGTTGATGAGAAGGAGTCTGGTTGCTTTGTAATTGGTGACTGCTTCCTGACACACAGAGCTTGCTGTGTATTGACCCCTTTTTGGTGCTTTCTATGTAGTTTCATTGTCGTCTGTTTCTCAAGGAAGACGGGAAAGAACAAGACCGAACTCTGAGTTACCTTCTGCCTGTCTCTGTAGCTTTGTTGGTAGAGCATTGCATAAGCAGTGCAAAGGTCATGAGTTTGATACTCTGGTTAAATAACTTGAATTAAATATATATTACTTTGCATTAAAGTGCATAAAAGATAAAGTGTAAAACCAATAAATGTTTGCATAATCTAGAGTCTTAAGTTACTTTATTTACATCATTGGTTTCTTACACAGGAAGTTTCCATCTGTGTCGTTGAAGCCTGACCTTTTGCCATAGAGAGGTCATATTCCCATTGACATTCTGTTAATTGGCTTTGAGAAAGCCAGGTGAAGGGCACCCCTAAGGCTTCTGAAGTACCGCTGAGTGTCATCTTGCTACCCCTTGACGTAACATCTCTGACCTATAGAATATGTGTCGGCTCTGGGATACGGTCCCATAGATTCGTGCTGAAAGTAGGGCAGAATTACATTTTCCAATGTACAATAGGTTCTACTTTTACTATTTCTTTAAAGATCAATTATCTTAATCAATTATCAATTCACTCCTTACATTTCCTAAAAGGCTATTGGAAAGCATTTTAAGATTATGCCTAGTGATTACCTGGTTGCATATAAATTCAAGATCAAGTTTATTTTGATCACAGTTTTATTGCATATCATTTATCAAAGTAAACCACTAACCCCTTTAGAACATAACGTGCTAATAGTTTCCAGGTTGTTGTTTGCGTATGTGCCTTAAGCGTGAAGTCCTCGAAGGGAATAACGTGAGAGGCAATTAAATCCGCTGCATCCTGTCCTAATTCACAGAGGAACAACTGCTTCATCGGAGCCGTGCGACAGCATGAGGGGAAGGTTGCCATGGGTTGATACACTGGCCTGGCACTTTCCTCTTTGTGTGTAATTCTTCAGCCATTGCTTGGAGCTGAAGAATAAGCTTGCCTTTGTTTGCTTCAGCCAAAGCAAATGCTCTCCTCCATATTAACTGTGGTATATGGGATTTGGGGTACAAATGGGGTTGGGAAATGGGCAAGTGATATCATGGGGCATCAAGTGATCTCAAAAGATTTATTGTCTTTTTTACTTTTACTTTTCATATTATATGGATTTGGATAGTTTTATCAGTCTGAGGAAGCATTTAGTCTGAAATTTAAGGGCACTTCAGGTAACTATACATTTTAAGCCTAAAGGATACTGGAACGCACCGAATGTTGTTGTGGCTTTCATAATGCTGTAACCGAGATTCTTTTGTAAAGCATACTCTGTGTTTGGTGTTATATGATGACAGTCTCTTCTGTAGGATGCCTTGTTGGCTCTTGTTTATGCAGAGGCCAGGTTTCCCGTAGCGACAAGCCCACAGAGTGAATTTTTCCAAAGCTTTAAGCTGAGACTGTCAACGGTTTCACACAGCGCTTTAATCTCCTGAAGGATAAAAGACCCCTTGTGGGGGCCACTGGCCTTGCCCTATCACTCTCTCTGGCCCCTTCCTCTGTGAGCCTTCCTGGACCACATACTTCCCCATTCTAACTTCCTGCTAGCTCTGGGTCCGGCCATGTCCCCAAGAAGGCCTCGTCTAATGGTCAGTGGCCAGGACCAAGCAGATCTCAATAGGGAAGAGTTGCTGAGCAGATTGTGTCATCCTTGGTTCAATCTGCTTCCCTAGTTTCCATGAGCTATGAATAAACATCCCTCAGTATGGCTTATGATATCTGTCTGTTGGCTTTACCCAATCCCAAGTATTTTTTTTTCTTTTTCTCTGTCAGGTGTCTATTCCCAACACAAGTTGTGCCTGTATGAGAGCCGTTCTGGAGTATCTCTATTGTGGTGTATTGACCCCATGTCCTGAGCTGGAGCCAATGGACCTTATAATACTAGCCAACCGCATCTGTCTTCCTCGCCTTGTAGCCCTAACAGGTAGGTTTGGTAATGACTCTGTGTATACCTAAAGGCAGACAGTATAACACTACTGTGTAATTTTGGTTAATGGAGCTGGAGGTTAAAAAAAGCTCTGTTCCAAAACCAAGTGAGCTGCCTTGAAGCAAATTAAAATTTTTCTCAGCTTGTCTGAGGATAGCTTTCACTACAGTCGTTATTGGGAAGACACGGATACCTTCAAGAACAGCTTTATTAAAGGCGTTCACTTAAAATGAAACTGTATCACCCTCTCTCCCCTTCTCATCATTTCAAACCTGTATAAATTACATTATTTAAAATAACTTTTTGGAAAACTGTTGGTCCTTATTGACTACATTTTATTTGTGTGCATACAATCAAAGTCAATAGTGACCAACAGTTTTGGGTAACCAATATTTTTGAAGAATGTTGGTGGCACAAAGGAGGGACTCTACTTCATTCTGTTTTATAGACACAAAACCAATTTAAGTCAATTATTACCGCTGTTGCTCATTTAACAATCTTCAAAATATCTTCTTTTTTAAAAACTCATACAGGTTTGAAATGATAGAAGGGTTAGTTGATGATAACCTTACAAAAGTCCAATATGTTGCATTATTTTCTGCACACCTGTATATACTGCTATCTACTCTACTTGTTATCAGTGAAGTGTATGTGAAGTGGTACTTTAAGTTTTTGTTTTCAATATTCACACATATCTTTTAAACATCGACTCTAATCGGTGAAATATTTTGATACGGTCCATAGAACAACATGCCGTCGAGGACCTGTTGCAGCTCTCCGTTAAAGGGGTGGACATTGATGGATACGTGCTGGCCTATCTGGAGATGGCTCAGGTAACATTAACAAAGAAGAATTCTTCAATAATGTGATGCAAATGCAAAGCACTCACGCTACGTAATCAAGTGGCTATATAACAATTGGGACACATTACAGAATTGCCATTCATTCTTGTTCAAAGGATATTCAGACATTGCTTTTCAAATGAGCCTCATTGAGAGAAATCGCTCTTTGGTGATGTTTGCCAACTCTGCTTTCTGTCTGCTTTAGTTCCACAATGCCAAACAGCTCTCAGCCTGGTGTCTGCATCACATCTGCACCAACTATAATAGCGTCTGTCGCAAATTTCCCAAAGACATGAAAACCATGTCTCCTGGTAAGAATGTTTTCTGGTTTTACTTAAACTAAAACATTCGCTGTATTCCCTCTTTTAAAATCCCTATTTTCAACTTTTTATTCGACTAGAAAACCAGAAACACTTCGAGAAGTATCGCTGGCCACCTGTATGGTTCCTGAAGGAGGAAGACCGCTACCTACGCTCCCAAAAGGAACGAGAGCGTGAGGAAGAGATCTTACGGAAGCAGCACACTAAACGTGGCTGGTGCTTCTGGAGACATCCGTCCTCCTCAGCACCTCACATTTCTTGAAGGTTTAAAACCACCCACCCAGCCCTTCACCCATCTTTATCTTAAGGAATGGAGCCGAGCCTGGGGACCCTATTTCAACATCCAGGTGTCTGTCCTGGCTTCTCAGGGTTCCTTTGCCCCTGAACATTCATCTTCCCTCCGAGCTGGGCCTTAGTGGACTGCCTACTACGAGAGCTCAGAATATGTTATTAAATTGGAAAAGGCTTGAAGAACAATTCAAATTGATCAACGTTTCACTGTGCGAAGGCAACAGACGTTGCATCTCACCACAGCATCATGTAGGCAATGCCACCTTGCAATGACCTAATTCTACTATTCAAGACTGTTATAACTATTATACACACACACACCTACACCAGCACCCTGTCTGTGCGCTGGCGCCCAGACCCACAGATGCTGCATGGTGCTGTTGTGTTGAGCTTTCTCTGTGATACCAGTCTCCGGGAAATCCGTCATACAAGCTGATTCATAACTATTGCTTTGAATACAAAAAGCAACTAAAACGGCGGCAGGGATATACCGATTCTTTTAAACTAATGCCCGCCTACAGTCTCACCAATCCAAAAAATCTAAATTTTTGATCTTCCATTGCCCCATATGTTGGCACTGCTTACCAATTTTGTTGCCTACTGGGAAACTCTTATTTTTGTTGCGGTAGACCGGGGGCAGGAACAGAAGGGTATATTTCGGGTCTGTCATTCATAAAGGCTCTAGCAAGGCACCAAAGACAGACAGAAACTCATTCAGATGCAAACGCCTTACCGAAATCTACTGAAAGCAAGCAAGTGAACTATAAATTTAGGGCTATTTATACCACTGCCGTGAGAGAATTAACAATCACAGCTATATGACATTCTCTTGGAGTTGTTTTCTATGACCACTTGCAAGCGACTCGACTTGCTTGCCTTTTGCCTCCACCATCAGGTGGAGCTCTTGCCTTCTGAGTTTACCCTTCTAGTTTGTGTGTCAACCTTTGCATTTGAGAATCCAAGCGGTTTTGTAGCACCCATTGGCGAAACGTCTGATAACCAAAAAATAGATTGTAGTTTCTTTCTTCGAGCTGAACACAAACGCTCCCCCCAGTTATTCCTGTGATCCTCTACCTCTGCTGTTAAGCAAACAGAGGTAGAACCCATCAAATCCATTCCTGTAGTTATGTTGCATCGTAATGCTTCACACTTAAAAACTCACTTTGCACTTTACACATGCAAACGAAATAGGTGCTCAGGACAAGTCTGCAAAATGTCACGTTCAACCACCCGCTCGCCTCTCTATAGGAGTTTACCTGTCTTTGACAATCTTCATAACAGCCCGACACAACTTGTAAATGACAAGTGCATCTTTTTTATTAAAAAAAGCTTTATGCATTTAAATTTCAAGCTTTGATCTATGTCAAAACAGGTTTTGAGGTGAAACCGACACATGTAACGGTGATATACCCTGTCCTCACTGTTTGGTTCCAAGGTTTAGATGTGTGATCCGATGTAAAGCAGTTTTTGCTTGAGTCTGATTTGCCTTCCATCTACGTACATGAGTGCCTACAACCATGTTACACTTTTCCTTCTACATCGAGACACTCATCCTTGAAGTATTTCATGGTGAAGCATGTGTGATTTGCCTGTTTTGTGCCTTTCAATGTGTTATTAACACATACGAGTGTTATTAATAGCTTATTGGAGTAGAATAAGAAGGAGACATTTTCATCCCTACCATTTTTTGTAGGGCTTTCTGACTCCGCTTTCTCAAGACTTTTGTTTTCTCACCAGACAAGCTTAAATCATCAACAGCTAGAAAATAGTCCCGCCGAGCCTATGTGCCCTTATCCCTCTATCCTTAATGAGAAAATTTAAAGGGCAAAAAGGATTTGTTAAATTTTTCCTATGTATTCAGAATGTACCTGATGAAATTCCTTATGGATATTTAATGCGTTCATTTCATTATTTCATCCCTTAATGGGAATTCCACTTCTGCAGTGTTTATAACTGCAAAAAAGTAATATAAGTGAATGTTTATTGAAGACACTCTTCGCCCCTACCTAGGGCTATTAGTTAAACGTAGAATGTGTACGGCTTTACTGTTTATTTGCAGACTGGCTCTGCAAGGCAGTATGGATTTAATCATAGCTTCCCTGTCCCCGATAGCTACCGTCTGCCCCTTAGAGACCCCCTAGAGTTTTATCGAAGCTAACTGAAAGAATATCGATGGAAGAAAGGTGCACGGACTCTAGATATGAGCTTTGAGAAAACTATATACATCGGTATACTGCTTGGATGGAAGCTTGTTGCTGTGGTGATTTCCGGCGTGTTGGCACTTTTTCTTTTGTCTTTGTTTGCTTTTTTGCTTCGATTTGGTCTGGCTTTGATGTGCATGGCATTGACTGTTTTTTAACTCTGGCTTTTTATAGAAGGTTACATTTTGTAGCATGGAATGGGTTTCTTCCACTTAAACAGTGCTTTTGATGGCCCTGTATGTTCTTCGCTCGCATGGAACATCTCTGCTTTTGTATGACAAGACTTTGATGTCAGATGGGATGAAGGTGTCAAAGTCTTTTTCCCTTGTGCTTTAATCAACTATGCCTTCATGAACTCTCGAGGACTTGATACTCGACTTGTCTTTGATAGTATTTAATTCTAGCTGAGGACCAACTTGCCCTTAAAGTTGTAGGAAATTTGGCTACTAACTCCTTGCTAGACATGCACTTTACTATAAAATTAGATGCAAAGGTCTCTTTCAATTTAAAGGATGTCCTTCGGGACAAATTGTAAAGTATTTATCAATGCACGTTTACAGGGAAGATGTGCATGGGAACGGTTTTAGGATTGCTAGCTTGAGAGTTGGCGTGTAGTTATAAATAATGGTAGCTTATATTATTAAGCAATCATCGTGCACTTTTGTCTTGTTATTGAAAATATAAAGCCCTCATTTAACCACGGATATACTGCGATAATCCAGAATCCTGGAAATGGCATCATGTTGTTATTGGTGGCACTTAATATTGTATATGCTTGGTTATTTCGTGTTATTTTGTGAGAGATGAGAGAAGTTGTGGTCCACTCCTGTGTTTCCTTTGCCATTATTTAATCAAAGTCCTGTAATCATTGTCGGAATCCTTTTAGGACAGGCCACCTCCTTTAGTTTAAGTCAGGGTAATTTTATGTGCATACTTAAACACACACACACACACACACACACACACACACCTGATAGCCAGCAGACCACTGTATTGCTTTGTTTGCATGCCTCTGGCCAGCATGTAGCAATTCCTTCTGTTCTTTGAGCGAGATGATGTCTTTTATGATTTTACCACTGTTTCAGTCAATTATTTCTTTCTCTGAATTGAGTTCTGTGATCATAAATGTTCTACTGTTTTAGAAAGCTTTGGTGGATAAATGGTCACATATGGAGAGGGTCAGATGTACCCTTGCACGCTCTACCGTCAGCTACAGGTAAAACTGTTCGGTATGTCATTTCATTGCCACCAGCGTCACCAAATGGAAATGATGAATGGTTTCAAATCACTTTTTTTTAGAAATTGAACCCGTGTTTGGCTTAACATTTTCTAAACTAACCTGCAGATTTAATTTGTGAAAAAATACAAAAAAATTTAATATAAATGATTTTGAGGCATGGGTGTTACACACCATGTTTTATTAAAAATACTTTTTTCTTGCACTTCTGTTCAACTGGAATGGTTAACCACAACTTAACGTTTCTCTGACGGACCTCTATTTATATAGAGACCACTTTCTAAGATTCTCTATTTGAAGAGAAAGACTCTAGAACCAGATTTCTAAGTGTGCTTTGAAATCCACCTTCATTTGCATTTAACAGAGGGCTGTATTTCTTCTCTCAAGAAAAGATGGAACAGTCAGTTTATAAGATACAATGAAGCACTTATTCTCTTTAACAGAAGATGTGATCGTTGTTCTGTCTAAAAGGTCATTGCGGTTTTTTAGGGTAATGGGGTGTCACTGTCTGCCCCTTAGATTGATCCGATTCTTTACCTCTCTTCCTTATCAATCTGTGATTATTTAAAGCTGTTTTGCACTTTGTGTTTTTTTAACTTAGATTAAAGAATAACTGTTCTTGTCTCAAAACAAGGTTTCTGTTACTGTTCTATGATTTTGTACTTGGTCGGAACCAGAGCACACACACTACACACTATCAAGGGCTCAAAATACTAAATCAGAATGTTTTTGCTGCTGTTGCAAAAAGGAAAAAAGAAAAGAAAAATGTTTTATTGAATCCTTTGTAATATTTTTAAACAACTGTGATTTGTACATAAAGGAGTAGGGGGAAAGGGTTGGAAAAAGTTATCTGTTTCAGTATTTTAATGTTTGCTTGGCTTTTAATAAAACTAAACTGAAATCTATTCACTTGTGTTTTTTTTATACATATCTAAAATGCTGTTTTATCCTCAATATTTTATATTTATAAGGAGATTAACTTTTTATTTATTATATTCACAATAAATCATGTACATGATATAAATTTAATACTTATACAATAATCATACATTTCGTTATAGTTGACCCCCCCCAAAATACTGTCCTGAATTACTCTCTCTTAAATTTTTACGATACCTCCATAGATGTCTTTGTTCAGTTTGAAACAAAGAAAGATATTTGGAAGAATTTGTAACATTAAGTAACATTAAGGTCCAAAACTGACTAACATAGAACAAAACATACATATATTTCAAAGAATTAACTACAACAAACAGTTCTAGGGCAACTTTGTTTGCGGTTTAAGTTTTTTATTGTGGTTTTCAATGGTGACCCAAAAGTCTCAGTGGCAAACATTCTTCCAAATATCTCCTTCATTTACACAGTGTGTGGAACAACTTGAGGATGAGTAATACCTAGAAATATTTTGGGTGGTTAATTCCTTTGATGTTTATGATGTATTCACTACAATTTTTTCCTGTAGATGGAGACAAATACAAATTTATAATAGTGCTGCCTGAACTTTTTTATGATTTTATTTAAAAATCTTTTTCCCTGCAAAATTGAAAGTTTCTGCACAACATTCTAAACGGTATTTAGATGTGCAGGATAAGAAAACTGTCTTCATTACCCATGACCAACATATCTAAACTATGCTAATCCAAATTGATGTTCTATTTGGTCATAACCCTGTAATGAATAAATGCCAGACAGTCGTCTGTTTTCCTCACTCCCATGTTAAGCCTGAAGAAACACTTGAGTCACCATCCATGACTCCTCTTTCATGTACTGTTCCTTCCCCCAATCTCTCAAATGACACAGGCAGATCAGATCACACTTTTGGTCCTCAAATGTATTTCTATGCATTAATAAATCTTGACATGCAGACATGACTTATGACGATTTCCACTGGACACTGGGAATTGTTGTAACTAAGTAACTAACATAATAGGTTTAAATCAACATGAGCTTGCTATTGCTTTCCATATGAGATCCTTGTCTCTTTCCTTTTCATTTTAAACAATGGACTGCATGTTTAATCTTGTAAACCATTGAGAAACAATTTCCTATGAATATAAAACGGAACAAGAGATTGTTTTAACAATTTTGAACATAGCATTGATAATGGTTTTATCCTACTATATAATTATACTTTTCTTTTCAATGTCTGAAAATAACTTCCCCCAAAAATGCATATTTGACATTGCTGTTACGAATGTATTTAAAACTCTATTTTCTAATCCAGAAGGAAATTCCTCAGAATTATTCTGTTATAAATGTGTTGACCCAAGTCCAAACCCCTTCCTGAAATCACAAAAGCAAGGCCCTAGACATTCCTGACAAGTGCGGCATGCCTAAACTAACTAGAGGAGGTCTAACCCCCTGAACACAACACTTTTTCTGTTTTAAAAGCTCAATCACATTTGGATTTATACACATTTAATGGTTCACCATCAATGTAGGCTGTATTACAGATTTATCCAATATATTCAAATTAAACTTCATTTTCCAATAAATGTGCATGTTATTTAGGAGAAACCACTACATAGCATCTTGTTCAGTGATATGTTATGTATGTCATTACAACTGATTCAAGTCTACAGGTTGTTGCTTTTTGTGTTATGAAGAACCCCATAAAGCAACTTACCTGTAGTCTAGAATCAGTTGAAATTACATACATAACATATTAAATACAATATATATTAAATATACCATCATCAGCTTGGATATATTCAGTAAAAAGCCTCAGTTCAAGGTCGCCCAATGCAGGCAGAATGATATTAGATTGAATAATTAGTATTGAATTATAAGTTAGAATTGTATACATGTTCAACTATAGCTGCAACTGAACACAATATTACTTTTTATTAAATAAAATGAGAAAAAAGTATAATATGCTAATTTAATGAAAGACCAGATGTTTGCCTGATTTTTGCACAATTGTGCACATGTTTCCACAGAACCCAGTAAACTAGTTTTAATCTGTGGCAGAAGTCCCAGAATACATTGCTGCATTGCTGCCTCTCGGGTGAGAGTGACTTTCAGGTCTCTCTGTTGATTTCGTTAGTTTGATTTTAATCTGAAAACACAATTAATGGCAACAGGACCTGCTCACTGCACCATTCTGCCAACTCAATGGTGAGCCAATACACTTTGTTCTCAGTGAGCAATTTACTGTGTTTGCACAGATTAATAGAATGAAACATATTAGTAACTAGCCCAAATTCGTAAACATCTCCTTTAGGTGAAAAATAAAAGTCATTGAACACAGTCAAATTAGAAAACAACACTTTATCAGTAGAGATGTCAACTAAACTGATTCCAAAGTGTGAATTCATTCATTTATTTTGTGTCTTGGATTATGATAAGATGAAGGTATGACAAATTCGAGGCACCATAAGAAACAGCATGGAAGGAAAAATAAGATCTTATCACATTGTGTGCATACATTTTGGTTTCTACATGTGCACTCAAAGTTTAAAAGATTCAATCTCATTTTGGAAAGGAGATTACTTTGATAAGTTTAATTGGAAAGATGAACACAATTTTAGCCAATCACAAGCCACTAAAGAAAATCAGCACTTTTAAATGTTAACTTTAATAGTTCATATTCGGATTTGGTATTTAAGACTAGATGTTTTAATCCCAAGATTCATATATTCCATACATCATTCATAACATTTGATCTTATGTTAAAATTATCGAAGTTATTCTGCAGTTTGCAATTCTCAAAAAAGGATTCATGTAGTAAAGCTCCTTCTCAGGTCTCATTTGGTGTGATGTACACTGATGTAAAATGAAATGCACAAGCATGGCCCAGAACTTTGTGTGGGAGACCAGACTGTGACATCTAAAGCATCAGATCTTCATCTTCTGGTGTAATGAGGGCAGCACTTAATAGTGACTATGTAAACACAGTGGAGGATGTTTCCTGAAGACTCCTTAAAGAAATGTGATGATATTAGCAAATAAAAAAAGACTCTGTTTTGACTTCAAAATGTACTGCCCTTGTTGAAAAGACGTGGAAAATAAAAGGCTCAATTGCTAAGTGCACATATTGCAACATGTGCATAGCTTATATAATAAACATTATCCGGTTAATATGGTGATTGAACATCAAGTTCATAACTGACCTGTTACCTGCACTCAAAACGCATTCTAAATAAAAAAAATCGTAAAATCAATCCTAATCACACAATTTACTTAAGATTACGTCTTAAGTCTTAAGAGACAATTTACTTGCTTCTATATTCCAGGAAAATACACATTATACACAATTTTAGAACTCCAGAAAAGATTTAAAGGGACAGAGTGAAGCCAAGCTAACAAAAAACACATGATGCGAGAGAATAATGACTGTCAAAGGGCAGAGGTCAAACTGTACGGTGGGACCCAAGACGTACATCTTTGGTGTGTTCTACAAATTTTCAGGTCTACGAATTGAAGAATGGCTGTCTGCATGTTTGCATCTGTTACAAAAAGAAATACAAATTCTGTTATGAATTATTCACTCTGTAAGTGTTCCACACAAAAAAGTTATGTGGACGAATACTTGTAACAATAACAGTTCTTGCACCTCATTGACTGCCATAGAAAACATTTACAATAGTGAACAAAGGAACACCAGATTCTCCTGCTATTCACATTCTTCAAAAGAAAGGGTGACTGATCATAATGATATATACAGTATGGTGATATGAAGTTTCAGAATGACTGCAGCTGTATCATAGTTCCTTTACAGAACAAATACAAAATCTGATCGCCTACCTCTCCATTTTGTCTTCACCACAAAAAGCCACAAGACACAGACTTTTCTTTTTGTAATAAACAGCGTTTCATTTTCTTAAACATTCCTTTGTAACAAAGGAAATACCGAACCTATTGTTGGATCTAAAGCAACAGAACAACAGTCATGAGGGAAGACTCGACAGGAGGCAGGAAGCTGCAGTGATCGTGAAGGAATTCTGACATTTTGGCCCCGTTCTTCATTCCATAAACTCAAACACATGCCTTCAGAGAGGATGTTTTGTGAGGCACCAGCGACCCATGGTGTACACCCATCTTCATAGGGTCACTCCCACAGCTGAGAGGAGTGGTAGACATTCGAGTCCTTGAGATCTACAACATGAATGAATTAAACCATAAAGACAGATGATGTAATGTTTAAAGAAGCAGACACAAGATGTAGCTCTGGTTCTAATGCTCTGGTCTGTGAGTGGAGGCGTGTGCAAGCTGAACACTGATGTCAGCAATGAGAAGCCATGGGGAACACTTCTCTTTTTGCATTTTTAACCGGGAAATCCCAAGAAAAGGATCTACTATTATAAGCTATTTCAGTGAACAATACCTTGATGACTTCAACAGAAGAGGATCTTTACAACATTGCCTTTTACAACAGCAACAAAGCCAGTTTAAACAGAGACTAAGTTTAGTTCCCATCCAGAGATGAATGCCCTGCAGATGGCTTCTCAGCTTGCTTGCAGACGCTCCAAAGGACCAAATGCAGGACTTCCAACCACATTCCGTTCATGGGCGAGCTTCCAAAAAGCAAAACACAAAAAAAATATGTGCATATAGTCATTTAAGTGACACAAACCATAGGTAAAATGTCCATCTTCCTAAAGTAAGAACACAAGAACAAAGACATCAATTAGTACAAATCTCTAGTTGCTCAGAACATCTGGGCATCAGGTGTGAAGTCAACATGCACATGTTAAAAACATGAACAATGTGCTTTAACAATGGATGAGAAGATGAGCAGAACTTGTGCAGCAGCACTTGAGGAGGTTCTTCAGAGCAGGAGGTGGAGCTTGTGGGCTCCAGACCTTCATCGTGAAGTTCTCCAGCAGAATTGATGCAGTTGGGACGGCTGCACTCCTCCTCTTCAGCTTGACTTTCACAACTTTAAGATTGAAAGCTGACACCCTTGTTTGGAGAAAGGAACCCGTTTAAGGAGAGAAAGTGCGCAGTTTTTTGGGAGTCCGCAGAATAACTCCAGCAGCAGGATGAGAGCGATCAACTTGGACACGTACAGTCTGTCTCTGCTGACGGCTAAAGAGGACATCCTGAATCCCAGAGCATCCACCAACTGGTACAAGAACTTTTGCATTGTCTGGGGTCTGTTTGTACTTCATCTTTGATACTTCATGTCCTTTCAAAGTGCGTGTTTCTGGGGCTGAAAGGTCCACGCACTTCTGTGACCCCACAACGTTCTTGCGCAGTTGGGTTTGCATTTTGGACACATTTTAGTGTGGTTTTTAATATGATGTGTTAAATTGTGTTGAGCCAATATCAAGTGTTAAAACTGAAGCTTATCATAAGATGTTATCTGGTGTGTCAGAACTTGTTTTGGGAAGCAAAATACAGAAGTAATCTTCTTGCTGAATATTTCTGTGGAAATGTTTGCCCATGCTGGTTTGTTCCTGTGGAAGTGGTTGGTGTTCTTCTCAAAGTCATTCTTTTTGGTTGGTGTTTGCCTGTATGCAAATCCAGCAAACCCTGAGTTCAACAAACTAAAAAATAAGAACAAACATGTTGGTTTTGCTGATAAATGGATCTTCTACCGGATTGTATTTCATGTGCTTACGTGGGCATCATTTGGGAGGAATGATGTTTGGAAACCAACAATCTTAAAGGGTCTTTCATTTGGTTCTTGTGCCATGATGTCATGAGGTTCAATGCTGTCTCAGGTCTCTATGGAGAGGAATGGTTTCATAATGGGTTGCACTTAAGTGGAGAACCACATGATTAGGGACACCTTTACTGTAACCGAATACATATGGCCTTATTCATTAGAAGAAGTCCTCCCCACTCACCAATGGATGATGTCATGCTTGGTATGCTTGGTATAACAATTTACAAAGGCCGCAGTCATGGACATTTATAATACTATGATTAATAATGTAGCAGATCTTTTCTGCAAACACGGTTTGGGGAACTGATTTATTCGCCATGTGAATGATGTTCCCGGGTCAACTGTACTGAAAGTTTGTTGACCCTAGAGGAAACCCCCTATCCCAAGCCTAACCCTGACTGGTGAATAGAAACTTCTCAAGAACTGTATTTGTATGTTTAAATGTGATCGGTTTATTGAAATGTGTGCTTCAGTGTTTTCCTTGTATGTCAGATCCTGGGATCTCACGTTTGTTTCATCAACGGATTCATTGTCTCAACTGCATTTCAGCGGGCACAGACGAATTCTCACAAACGCCCCGTCAGGCTCCCCGAGCCATCCAGGCAGCACTCGATGTGTTTTTCCACATGCTTAATCACCGTGGAAACCTGCTCAGAAACAGTCACTGGTGCTTTAGGCTTTACAAGCCTGTTAGGCTTATTCATGTGCTGTCTGGTGCTATTTGCTGACAGCTAAAACTGTCATGGTGCTTGTTCTCCAGCTGGGTTTCTTTGGGTATGCCATTTACATACAGCATGTCAATTTGTAGAATAAATGGGAAAACTGTATGTGTAGACGGTAGTTGTATCGTATAAGGAAAAATTTAATTCTAAAATTCAGTTTTTATTGACTTCAGTCATGCTTTTTCAGTATAGCAGGACTGTTGTGTAGTCAGGCTGGCATATAAAGCTTCTGAATGGATACAATCCAATTGCAGCCAAACTAACTTTACCTTCAGTCTGGCTGAATGTTCTTGTTGGGTTCCTCAGTAAAGTGTTCAGTATATGCAGCTACTGTTATCCTTCATCAATGCAGAATGGTTCTTCATCAGTTCATTGGTCTTTAGGACATGTGATCAGAATCCCTGGCGCTGTTTTAACATGCCACTCAGCAATTTTTCATTAGTTGATATTGGCAAATAGTTTGATTTCTTCGTAGCATTAGGAACTGTGCTGTTTGTTGGATGGGCACACATGGGGCTTAAATTGATCATTCACACAAAAATGTATTACTCAGCCTTAAGGTCTTTCAAACCTATATACAAGGAGCTCTTTTTCAAAACTCTATAAATCCAATCTAGTATTTTTTAATAAAAATGACCCACACATATTGTTAATATTCAATTTATCCTGTTAAAATGGTATGTTGTCTTAGTCTTAACATGTTAAACAAGGATTGTTAAATGACAAAAAAAATATAAATTCATAGTTCATATTTTTTTCAAAACGGTACAAAAATATCCCCAAGATAATGGTTTATGGGTTTAAAAAACAAGAAAACATGCAACATATGACACTAGGGACTCTTACAGTTTTGATACTACTATAAATTAATATATATCAAATAAAAACAAATGTCCATTGGATATTTTCTACCGCCTGGTCATCAAAAGTGTTAATAGAGTGTTAAAGACTCATTTTGAAGACTGAGCGAGCACAAACAAATGCATTAAAGTATCACCATGTTGGATTTCATCAATAAATGCTTATTGGTCGAGATAACATATTGCATTTAGGCTAAAACAGGTTCCGATATATAGCAGTTTGGGAAGAAAGTGCAACTTGTAGTAATTTTAAAGACATCAATATAGTGATTTGGGATGAAGCATGATGGAGCAGTGAAAAGGCTCAGTAAACAGCAAAATGGCATTTTTTTAGATCTGGCTTTTGCAGTGTTTTGGAAAAGTGCTCTTTATATACTTGTTTTGTTGAACAAAAAGAAAAATATTTTAAAGAATGTTAGCAACTGACATTTCTGAGAAAAACGTACCACCATAGTTAAAAATAATCTGGCAGTTATGCCCCTTAAATTTTCAAAATAAATATTTTGTGTTCAACAGAACAAAAACAAGAATACAATAGATTATACAAAATGCAATAAAGCTAGTACAGAAGACATAGTACTTCTTGCTTGGTTTTGTCATTGTTTTTGTTCTTGTTGGAATAATTTATAAAGCATTGCCAATGTTTTGGTTTTAAAATATTGTTCTCAATGTTCTAAGAGGTTATTTTCTCTGTGTAAATTCATCAGCCTAAGCCTAAGGCAGACAAGTTAAATAACTCCTATTAGATTTGACTGAACTAGAATTGAAGGAGAACTGTGAAGGCGTGGTGGAATTCTTTCCAGTGATATCTGGAGGAGGTTTTGTCCAAACGCCAAATTTGTGATATTTGATTCTTGAAAGTGGATTCAGCCATCTGTCACACAAAGAAGGATTCAGCCACTGTCCTTTAACATTTTAACAGTGCAAAGATGGAATTGTGGATCTTTTGTGGCAAGCGGGATGCTTTGAATAATGCAGACGTTGTGGTTTTCATGCTGACAATAGCAAAGTTTATTTGGGGGGAACTTACCTGTACCCGATGAGATAACAGAGATCAGGTTATGTGTCTCAGGTGTTTACATCTTCATGCTGTTGGATCACAGGTTTATGCATGATTTAAGAGCCTCAATGTGTAATATTAGTAACCACTAATAAACATGTGCTGTATGGTAAGATATCATCAGTACTTTAAAAACACTGTTCATGTCTAACAATCCATCGTGGGTAGCAATTTTGTGGACAGCTGAAGTTAACCAACTTGTCTGTTTAAGGTCTAAATCCAACCTCAGCTGAGTTTGCTGGTTATTTAAAAATTTGGTTTCATTAACATTTAATAGCCCAAAAAACCGTGAATGTGTGACGTTTGCCCTGAAATACTTTATAAAAAACACACCTAACAGAACTTCCCTTACAATCATTGAATATAGTCTGAGTGCATACATTTCCCTTTTTATGGAAAGTCATTTAAAATCCTTTCATATCTGTAGTAATTGATGTTATACTACTTTTCCATTTCTTTCCACTTGACATGTTTATAGGATGTGAAAAATGACTGAATATAACACTGCTGTTTAAGTAAAGTGGAAGATGCCTTATAAAGGTGAACGAGCATCATGTTTTCTGTTCTCCCTCTTGTGATGAGGGACATAATGTCTTGTGACATTCCAGATGGAAATATTTACCCATTACAAATGTTTCTATATCAGAAACAAAATGGGAATAGTCCTTCATCTACAGTATTAGTGTGCACATTAATACTGCATTTATATTGACTCAAGACACCACATGGATCATTCTGGCTTTGTGTTGGTGGATTTCTCTTTATGCTTCTGAACTCATTGAGACTGTAAAGGAAGCTCATTTAAACATACTGGCTTGGACCCAAGAATCAGACAATGCTGTTTGTTGTATGTTGTGATGAAGTCCCACACAGATGTCTTGTGCTTGTTGCCAGAACTCTGAAGCAACTGCATGAAAAAGAAAATATGCTCTATGCAAAAGAAAATAACAGAATTCTGAATTCATATCTAATCAAATATTTCATTTTTAAAATATTCAAATGGTTTTGCAGATAATTATGGAATTGTTATGACACCTTGCAAAACTGTATGTTCGGATCCTTCAGTGATTAAGTTTGTGCTTGAAGTCTCATTTTCAGTGTGCTGTTGCATCGTCTCGGCCAATCTTGTTTAGATGAGAGATCTTTCCACATCTTTTTCCATATCACAAAAATGTCAGATGAGTTTTCCTTTGACCAGGGAAAGGGGTTCAAGCTTGTCTGAGTGCACTACATCATTTCAAACATTTATGATGTTCCCACATTCCAATCCTATCTTAGTCCAATAACAGATCCTTAAAAATCTTCAAGCATGTTAAAGTACTGCTCGCCAATAATTTAAGCACCTATGCTCTATCTTAGAATCATTTACATTCTTTAGTAATGCACTTTCAAGATGAAGACTAAATCACACACATTACTGTTTTAGGTGTTGAATGACATGATGCAGTAAGCGGTGTGCAGCCAGTCCTCCACAATGACTCACAGTAGCCTTGTACCTTAAGAAGGTCAGGCTGTTTGCCCTCTAAACTAGAATGTGTTGAACTGTTTAAACAATTGTGCCATTCTCAACATATTGTATAGGGTCTCACGCTATGGGTCTCCAGTATTTTGAAGTCACTTGCTCGAGCTTATTTGCAGAAAGAAACACCCAATGTAAAATATATTAATGCAACAGTCTCTAACATTAAATCTGTCTTAATGTTGACAGAGTATACACATGTTCTTGTGCTGTTAAGGGCCATATGTAGTTAAAAAGATGATGTTTGTAGTGTTTTGCATTTACACACAACACAAGTTTGGCCCGGCCTGTAGTCTTTAATCAACTTAGATTGAAAAGCTTTAGAGGGGGAATAAATCAACAAACAGCCTACATACCTAAAACCTCCCACAAACTAACCAAAAAAGGTTCTTACTGGCCACAGAGTGTAAGCTGATGTTATCTTGTCTCTCACCTCACATAACCTCACTTTTCGAGCATGAGCTCTTGCCCGACTTATGTGATTTTTGAGATGATTAAAATGTGTAAAAAACAAGGCTTATATTACAAGCACCGTCAGTGTTTTTGGAGAGTTTGGGGGGATTGGGGAGTTAAAACACAGGTGACTAGTTGTACTAGATGTGGTATCTCATCTCACTCTTCAGGAATAAGCTGAGACAATGCATTCCTGTGAATACCAAAAGCTGAAGGTGTTTTTTCAATAACTACTGCACAACTCAGGACTGCTTGGTGGCCTTTCCTTAGTTTTTCATTAGTAGGACGGGAAATGCCAGAGTTGTCCTGGGGGAATGTTCTTCAGTGGCCTGCAGAACTCAAGGCCTGGGGCTTATCAGTAAAGGATTGAAGAGAATGGTGATAAATGATGTGTACTTTGGTTTAAGAACAAAGTATACAATCTTTAACGTTGTGCCAAAAAATATTTAGAAATAACAGAAGCCCACAAGTGTGTTGTACCGTGGCTTGTTGACTTGGGCTTAAAGGTCACTTTAGGAAAAGAAAGAGTGTAGTATGGTAGAGGACTGGGTAACGTTGACAAATTTTCGATACTGAGACCGATTTTGATAGCTTGAATTCGATATCGATTCCTGATCGTTACTTTTTTCAACAACAATGGTAGGATATCTATTTAACAATATTACATTACTTATCTCAAAGAAACTTTGATTTAATTTTTAGGTTTTTGACACTTTTACCGGGCGTATCTCTTAAGCACAAAGGAACCAAAAAGTCCCAAGGAACAATATGTAATTATCAAATTGGACTGGGTGATATGGCAAAAGTTTAAACTTGATATTTTGTTCCCTTATTTAATTTTTTTATGTTGCCAGCTTTGACAGTATCCTAATATTAATAAAAGTCAAAAGATTAATATTTTAGTAATTATATTATGACATAAAATGTATCAACAAAATAAGACTAACAAATAAAGAGAGATTGAAATACATTAAACCAAGACCCTAAATGATAGCTATACTTCATTTAATGTCATTTTGAATCGTTTGTTCAGGTTACGTTATTGCAAATATTACATACAAGGTTCACCATTTTTTGATTTGCGCACGTCAAGCATGCTGTGTGTTCCCGGCTCACTGACATTGACAAGTTTAAAGTCTTTGAAAAATATTTTTTCTTGATCGAGGCAATTTGGTCGGTGCCATAAAGGTATCGAACTTGATACCCAGCCCGTAGCAGGGTAGGATTTAAATAATTTGGGTGTAATTATCTGAGAAAAGTGTTTGACAATGTTTCATGTAATTATACAGATGTAGTCATAATGTCAATGACATTAGTCATCAAAGTATGTTCAAATTCTGACTGCTTATGTTAAGGAAGGCAATTTGAAGGAAGTCTAGCACACTTTTAATGAATAAAAGGAACAGATCCTGCCTTTTTCTCAAAGCCCTTTCTCCGTGTTTACTTAAAAATGACAATACATTCATTCCATACAAAATTTTATTAAAAGAACACATTAAATATTGATAATTCAGCTTAAGATGCCCAGTTTCTTTGTACTGACTTCTGTTGTAAAAATAGCGTCTTGTACTACTGTGCATTTTCACTACCATGATTTCAGATTTAGATCAAATCCAATGGTTAAACAAACATGTAGACTCCTTAGACTATTTATTCCATGTTTATTATTTTTTGCTGTTCCGATGTTAAGAGAATAAACCATTCAACATTTTAAATAAAGAACATGGATTAGTCTAGCTTTCAGAAATAAGCTTCCCTATAATAAATAAAAGCACATTACATTTCATTTAAAGACTAATATCAGCCGTGTTGATGGAAAACTGGGAGTTCCTGCAATTCTGATAACATGGAAAATAGAATACCCACAAGTTCCTTCCTCACTTCTAAATTTGGATCTGTGTCAGGATTTCCTTGTTTGTCTTCAGTATATATCTATTTATAAAGCACCTGACACACAAGGTTCCTGATGAAAGGTTTCTTCATTTAAAATAGGGTTACGGAGTTGGGTTCGTGTTACACAAAAGTGACTTGACTAACAGCAGCTTTAATCTTTGCTGAAACAAGAGACTTACTGTTTCTATTTGGGTTAGTCCTGACTATAATGATGAAGATGCAAACTTGTACACATCCATCGACCTCTTCAATTGTGTGATAGAATATTGCAGACAAGAATAACCCGGTTATGCTGGTCATTTATGTTTTGTAGTTACAATTTTTATCATTATGTCTAATTGTGAGGCTCTAGGAGTTTCCATGGCTGAAAGCCTGACCACAACAGCCTGCTTGTGAATTTTTACCGTCATTTAGAGCTTGTTAAAGTTTCCCTGTGGTTGATCGTGTTATCCTTTAAAAACTATCTTTAAAATTACATATTGAAACTTTTACCTGTAAAAATATATATTTCCTACGTCCACATTTTTTTAATTCTACATCTCAGCTTTATTGAGTATACAAAGATGAATATGAACATAGGCCCATACTCAGTTTAGCGCTGCTGAAGTTAAAGAAAACTGAGAATGGGTTAATGTGTTTGGCCACAGGTTTATAATGTCATTAAACTGGGAAGTACCAAACTACATTTAGCATAATGTGTCCACCAATATTACTTATATTAAGCTGTTTTACATTGTTTGTAGACACATGTAGATGCTGAAAAATATAAGCACAACATTTTGGAAATAATGAGTCTTTTGTTTCCATTCGGTCCCTCAACCTCTTTTCCTTTCCCTTCACATTTATTTGTTCTCCCGTCCACACTTACTCATCTGGCAGAGCAGATGCTTTTTTTCAAAGCAAATATAGACCATACATTTCATCCCTACGCTACTGAACGGAGCTTTTATAACCTTGATACAACACAGTCATAGTTGAGCACTGTTTCCATCAGTGTTCTTTCCTACTCATGCTCGTACCTCTTTTCATTTTGCAACCATTTATCACACTTGAATGCCAGCCTCCTAAAGTCTGTTTTCTTCTTCCCATCCCCCGTCGTCTTAAAGTCAGCTTCCCATACTCCCATCCTCCTTCGCTCCGTCACTTTTTATTGACACCTCCTCTCCATTCTTTATGTATTTTGCAAGAACCTCCATCTCATCAAATCTGGGATTGTTCATTAATCTTTTCTCTTCAAATCCCCAAAAGTACCAAATTGCCCCCCAGGGGAGAAAATTGTACCCCCTTGGACAGCATTGGTTCGACTCTCACACAGATGCCTCATAAAGTTGCATACAATTCCAGTTAAGCAAGCTAAAGCTGTAAAGTTAATTTAATAGCTATTGTAATTATACGTCTTCATTAGACTCATGTCTCTTGGTCCACTTTTCACCTATCTTGGCAGCTGTCCCCATTGCGTTTTAGCTGTGTCTGTTCCAGGCCAGTGCATACCGAAATGAATAGCACTTGGCACAGTGTATTCAGTATGACAAGGTTACTATGCCAGATGGCAATGTGCTCAGAATTCTTTGGTACTTTCTGCAAAGGTTGTTAGAGAGCCCACCGTTGAGATCTCCACCCCGGAGCTTTTATCCAGACCGGGCAGTAGCTTCTGTCAGAATCTGCAACGGCTATAATGATCACCGGCTGATATGAATTTTCACCATCATAATGGACCATATTCCTCATAAATGGGCAAATGAACATTGCGTGTTTAATGAAGAGCCATCTCCTCTCCATTTGTTGTGTATTACATTAACATCACGTTTACTTGTTTTCATTTATCGAAAGCGACTTACAGGTATTATGCAGATGCCAGTTTTGCTTGATCAAGGACACTTCAGTCATTGTCTGCTTTATATCCAATACGCATTAATTTATGGTGTATTAAAATACAAAGAAGAAACAATATTATTTTGAAAATAGCTATTTTAATACAACTTAACTTTGTCCTGTGAACTGATGTACATGATGAAATTAAGTAATTGCAACAACGCATTTTTAGTTTGAAGTTAGAAGTTTCGTTTTTCTGAAGCTTAGAATCTATTATCAGGGGGTTATCAAAATATAAAATAGATTGAATAGATGGGTAATGGGTACATTCTCTACAAACTTACACTTGGAAGTTTTGACTTAAAATGTCACATCTGTAATTGGCCCGAAATTGTTGGAGCACACAGGAAACATCTGGCAAACTAACTGATTCAGCTGTAAGCTGGGACAAACCTTTTATTTCATAATAAGATGATCTGAGAAAATCTCATAACAGGGCTTTTGTCTGTTTAACTTTCATAGTTTGTATATAAGGCACAGTGATCTTATCACTTTCTTCTGGGTCATAACTATTTAAACACTACCAGCTTCCTTTTTCCAGTGATTTCAGTCCAGTGACATTTGGAGCAGTTTTATGGGGAGTGACGTCAGTCAGTGCGTCTGTTTTCGATTTATGATCATCTTCAAACAGACCCAAGAATATTAGTGAACATAGCCTAACAGACTTGTGGGCACAAACGCTGCATTGGCACAAGGCTATTAGTCATTAAGTTCATTCAAAATAAGAGGCCTTCCAGGATTTCTTTTCTGACACAGTAAAACAAACCACAGACGACACTTGAAACTTTTCATATTGCTTTTTTGGAGAAAACGGTTTCCTCTATGCCCGTTGGTTCACAACCATGTAGGTAAAACTCTAAACTTTTTTTATACATTATGGAGAATAATGCTCCTCTGCACAGCTGTTTTCCAGCTTTACGCACTACAGATGGAATGTGGCCATCTCAGGCAAGGTGGACATCCAAGTAGATTTGTCTGGGAGTGTATAAAAAGTGTATCAACATTACTTTCAATGAACAGACCTTTGGATCTAGTCAAGATGTTAAGACATTCATTTGGGTAAACAGTTTGCTAACAGTGCCTGTAAGATTCTAAACATCGCTTTACATTTTTGTGTGTTAGTACCTACAAATGATCTGTGAGGTTAGAAGTCCTAAAGTTCATGATGAAGCAAGTTTTAATCAGATGTCTTAGACTACAGCAAACGCCAGGATTGCAGTTATCCAGTTTCTTCCGTGACCTTTCATCAGAGAGCCGTTACAGAAGTAACTGGATTGACAGTATGTCAGCCTTGTCACTGGTGGTGATGCAGTAACTGACAGTTAAGTTGACCAATAGAAAACTAGGAGGCGGGCTTCAAAGAGTCAGGATCAAAATGCGAATGTTTTTCAGACATGAGGATAAAGGGAAGGAAACTAATTAAATGAATAATGCGTTCTATAAAGATTTACTTGGATTTGTGTATAGTTGAGGACACAAACAATACAATTATTAATACGTTACTTTAACATTAAGGTAACAGCTCTTGATTAAAAAAAAAAGATGTTAAACAGAGAGTGTTGTTGTGTTTGCACTCTCAGATAATGTTGTTGTCATTAAAGTCTAAAAGGTTAACTGTGTTTTTATGTGAAACCATTTACAAACAAAGAAATGAAATTAAAATATAATGAAATATACTGTTTTAATGTTTTGTATGTGTAAGTAAAAGAGTAAATCGGATTTACTTAAATATTTCTATTATAACTCACCAAAATAGTAGGAATATATTACAAAGACATATTTGTAAAAAAAATTTTTCATTATATAGATATTTGACAAATCTAAAACTGTTTATTTTTGTGTTATTTACTATGCCACATTTAATATTGTCATGGTGTAGAGTTATATTAGGCTGGTTACTTGTAATTTGTTGCGTTGTATTTTTACATGTATCACATTTTTATCATATTTTTTATGAAAAGCGTTTAACATTTTACACTTAAAGCTACAACAAAAATCGTTTTTTCTTTCTCCTGTGTGGTATGCAAGGCCTCTTTCTTCATCTCTGTTCTTGACCTGATAACTGGCGGACTCAGAACTGGACTGCAGAACAGAGCCGCTTGTGTTTTTCTCATCAGTCTCTTGACACAGGAAGTGTGTATGTGTGAGGTGAACGGGGCCAGACGACTTCCAGACAACACCTCTGTCTACACACAACAGACTGCAGGAAATGTCTAATGGAGCTAGATTTGAATTTATGTTTAAACGCAGGAAGTAAGAGAGTTTTTGTAGGCACTTGTTGAAATTTTTGTTGTCTTTATTATATAATAAACAAACAACACAAACTGGCATTTTGGTTATGTATTGGTCCCTCTGGGTGTCTCTGCTTTGTGTGTTTTCTTGCAAGCTCTTGATGCAATCTTTCTGTATAGTGTTGCTCACTGTGAGTCTTTGGTGTGTACATGCATTTGCAACCTGACTTAAATGTGATCCTAGACCACAAGCAGCCTACTATAGCCAACAATATGTTGTACAGGTAAAAACCAAATGAATATAAGCTATAGATCACATTCCTTAAAGATATTAAATAAATATATGAAAACTAATTGTTTGTGAGTGGATGCAGCTCAGATTTTTTAGCTCCCATAGATTCCAGATTTTTAAATAGTTAATTATTGTCAAATATTGTCATATCCTACCAAACAAAAGTCATATCATAAGCTTATTTAGATTATGTAAAAATCCCAATGATTTTTTTTTATAATTTTTTATAGGTTTTGTAGTCCAGGTTTACAAATAAATTTGTTCGGTTAATTCGCAGTTGAGTTTAACATCTTTATATTAGAATGTTAGTTGTCAGTTAACAGGCTTAACCCTTATGAAAAAGAAGTACACTTGAAGTTAGTTTCATAAGTCTACTAAAGTAGGTCAAGCATATGTTGAAGTGTACTTTATTTAATATGTTTTCTTAAATCAATGTACTAGTGAGGTACTTGTTAGTCTACTACCACTTGGGATTTAATTTGTCCAATTAATATTGTATAAAAGGATATGTTCATATTTTAAGTTTAAGATAAGTATACTAATAGCAATATATATATAAAAGTAATGTTCGAATAATGTTATTTTACATATGTACACACAGAACGCACAAATATTGGGTAAAAACAGTAAGTGCATAAGAAATGTGTCTTTCATGATAAAAATTGCTCATCCTCTTGTCTTGACTTTTTCACCAAGCTCATGGCAGTGAATTCTGGGATTGCCCTAGAATTTACCTTAAACAAGGTATCTGGGAGTCTAAAGAAAATCACAGCCATTGTGTTGTGTGAGTGCTTTTGGTGTCTTGGAAAACTCCTGGTGCTTAGACATCTAATTAGATACTAGATGTAATTGCCTTTAACAAAAAGTAGGATTTCTGTGAGACTGATTCATGTGACAGCTGGATTAGATCAAACACAAGCTTTTCTATTTAGTTCATGCAAATCACCTTTAGATTCATGTGAACTTAAGCTCAAAGCGTCGCAAATGCCATGGGGATATTATGCATGCCTGCAAAACAGTGAGTGATGTGCTGACTGTTTGTGCTCATTTTACCATGTCAATGAGAACGTGTGTGGTCTGTACTAAATAAATACAATCATATAGCGTGACTTTCCACTGTAGGTTTCTTTAGATTACAGCATGACATGACCCCTAGATGAACTTTGAAGAACAAATCAAGTCTGCTGTGGGAAAGGTAACATGCTTTAAATATGACGCAATAGATGACTATAAAGTTCATGTTAGGGTAGCAAAGCGTGACATAGTTTTGTTTGCCCTATATAAAGTGAATTCAAAATCTTTAATAACTTTTTTTCTTGGCTTCGGAGATTATTGGTAACTCACGCTTGATTCATTTGGTAATATGACTTATAAATGGATAGAACAGACATAAAATCCTGTATTCTAATACTTTTCCTCTTTAATTTTCTTATCCCATTCTGCTTGTAAGATTGGGAACAATGTTATCGCTATGCTAATTTCAGACTGTTTGGTAGGTTGATTTGCTAGAGTTTGTTAAACACAGACCATGATGACAGGGAAGCAGGCTGTTATTGTTGCTTGTGTTTAAGCTCTAAGTCCAAAGCCCATAGGTCACAGTCTGGATGGCTTTCAGCTATCAGAGTTTTTAAAACAATAAAAACACAGTGACGACATATCACTAGTTTATCCTAGTTTATTTATTAAACATTAGAGTAAATAGAGTGAATTTGGAATATAGGAGGTATTAACATGTGCAAACATACATTAAACTTGCATAGGAAAGTGCAAACTATATATGCATAATCTTGCATAATCAGGCCTCTTTCAAGGTCACCTGACCCTAAACTGACATGTTTACATAAGATCCTTTCTTGCATTCAGAAAAGGCTGGAGGAACACAACAGATTGAAAAGTGAATATGGGAGATTTTTAATATTTGTAAAGCTGAACTATTATAAAGGATATTTCACACTGAGACTGCAAACGGCATCTGGAGAGGATTATAAATAAAGATTCAGTTGTTTTTAGAAGGGTTCGTCATGCACCTGTAAACTGACAAGTTGTCACTACATATCTCTTCATCTTGGCAAAATTGACAATGAATTGATCATCCTCACATATTTGGGTATTGTCTTACTGTATAAAACAGTGATTCAAGGTGTCCTGGATTGCAACAGTTTGATGCTTAAAGATCAAGTTATATTGAATTATAGGATTAACTTGACACTTAATTGAACTTACTGTTAGTAGAGGCTTTTTTGCAGTAATATATCTGTCAATAAAAATGTCACTATGATGTACATGCCAAAGCAGGTTCAGCAGAAAGATATCTGATACCGAAAACTCAAGTCTATAATAATTGCTACCTGAAGTCAAAGAGAGAAGAGTAAACCACAGGGTGTTTGGCTTCATTATAGTACAACCCAATATTCTTGGGACATACTCTTTACTTTTATTCTTAGTAGAGGTAAAAACCTGACACACACACAAGTGGAAACATTTACAGAAGAGATGTACATTTTCTATTCCATAAATAATTATATTTGCCAACCCATCGTATAGATACTGTAAATAAGTCATGTTTTGATAGGATTTAAAATATGTCTTTAAAATATGTTTTATAATATATAGGACCGCCTGCAGGGCAGATGTGTGGGCGAACTTTAGTTTTAAAAAGAAATCTAGAAAAGAAGTCATTTGAAAGATTTGCCAAGCTATGCAAAAGTATTTAAGCAACACATTCAACTTGTGCTATCTTTTACCTACATCATTTAAGTGAAGTTGCAACACAGAAACCTCAGCCAGTGCCAAAAGCTGTTGAAGCAAACTACATTGATATAATGCAATATATTGAACGTTTGTATCGTATTGCATTTATTTTAATCAATTTGCACCGTGACGCATCTATTGTCATAAGTATTGTTTTCCTGTCATTGTAACCACAATTTTAGTTTCTTAAGCTCAATTTAAGTTAAAATCACCTTTTCATCAGTATCTGAAGCTAGCTATTGCAATTTTATATGAAAACTATAAGGAACACATACAATTACATGAGAGTCATGAGAGATTTTTAGTACTACGTGATATTTTCAAGCCTGGTGACATCTTATTTTAAGCATCAATAGTTATGCATTGAGGCAAGAGTTCCAAACTTTCGTTTCCTGAAACCTGTCAAGAATAAATCGATGACCAATTGAAACTGGACCGCTTGCCAATACCTGAGTACTGTTTTAATAACACATATTCTGGGTATGGCTGTTGAAGTGTTTTAAGTTAAACATCACACTGGTTAGACTGAAATTAAACACTTTCACTTTAATAAACATCTTATGAGTTACAGTCAAGTCTTGTGAATCTCACAAACCATGCGCCCCACCTGTACTTACATGTCTGCTTTGGTGTGGCCGGGCCCCAAGTTCAAAAGTTGCAGTGTGATTTATATGTTGCAATTACAGTTGTTATTAAGGCTAGTAGCATCAGTGAACATTGACTTACAAGCCCTGACTTGAGACTGTGAAAATTAAAGCTTCAACAAGTGTACACTAAGCCAATCAACACATCTCAAGTAGATCCGGAGCCATTTTTGAAAAATCTATAAGTATACCCAATACTGAAGCTAAGACAATAATAAAGAAAGTGTGATACAGATGGCTCAGGTTGAATATTCCTTGAGGACATTTGGTATTTTATAATTTTGCAGGGCAGGTAATCTGGGGTTAGTGTGCAGTATGCCCTATACATTACACATCCGCTTTCTGAAGTATGAAGTGAAATGTGTTTTGAATCTTTTACTGATTTTGTTCTTTCTTTGTATTTTCTAGGGCATTATTTACATATGATGGATTGACCAACAATCTTAAACTCTCTGATTCAGGAGGTAAAGTGTTTTATTTATTTTTTATTCTTAAAACGTCTTGTCTTTATAACATGACTTATAATACAACAGTAATTACTTTTTTTAATGTCTGAATTGTTTTGTAGCTTTATGTTCTAGAATCATAAATCTACAAAACAACTGCAATACTCATTAACCTCAAGTGTGTTCCTCAACTGTGTAACTATTAGGGTGTAATGCATGATAGAATTTTGCTACTAATGCCAATGGCATGGGCTCTAGCTTGAACTAATATTACCAATTTGAACAACATTTTATAGAAAAAGCCTATACTCACCATAAACCCAAACCCTGAACTATCTTTAAAACCAAAGGGGAACAAATACATGATTAACAGTAGTGTACAAGCCCCTAACCCAAGTTCAAAGCTTAAACTTAACATGAACTGTAAATGCAAATCTTAAATTTGTTAGAAATGTTTTAACAGAAAAACAAATCT
Organism: Triplophysa yarkandensis; assembly: GCA_033220385.1. Classification (NCBI taxonomy): domain Eukaryota; kingdom Metazoa; phylum Chordata; class Actinopteri; order Cypriniformes; family Nemacheilidae; genus Triplophysa; species Triplophysa yarkandensis. Next base: position 9,487,576 of record CM065657.1, on the reverse strand, counting down.
TAAATTAGTTAGAAATGTTTTAACAGAAAAACATGGGCTATATTTCCAGTGATTGTCTTCTCATATTCATTGCACTGTACATTGAAGAGCATGGTTCGGACATACATGTAAATTAAGACATAAATGTGTTGCACTATTGTTCTGGATGTGAATACAACCTTAATTATTGAATATATTAATATTTTACGTTTGTTTATTGAAAAAGTCTTATTGAAATCTTAGTGGTCACTTTTACCCTTTTAGTTATTTTGAGCCACTTTTATTGGAGACTATTCCCTTAAAACCTTCTAGGTAAAGCAGTTTATTCATTAAAGCTGTGGCTGACAAAATGTTTTGTTCACCCAAAAAGGAAAATTTCATATATTTTATGAGGACTTCCTCATTCCCAAATGTTCTCATTTCAGGCCTGCAGAACACAAATGGGGCTCATTTAAATTATTATGTGGTGAATGGATTAAGTACAATGACGGCACTTTTTCACCTAATAATAAATAAAATGTATATGTGGCTTCACAATGGGTGAAAATTATTTCACTAAATAATAGTGTAAGCTTCCTTGTCCTACGCATCTGAAAGGCCACAAAAGTGAAGAACAGTTCATGTCATTATTCAGCTGTTGTGATACTAAGTTACGTGGTTATACTACAATAAGGGTAAATGAGGGCCAAATTTTCCTTTTTGGGTTAACTGTTCCTGTAACATCAGGTATAGTAATATTTTTTTGTGTTCATTGTTACAAGATTTGGAAGCTTTGATTTTGTTCCTCCAGTCATTTTTTTTTCTTTCTTTCCAATCCGCCAGCTGGAGGTTTGACAGAACTAGTTGGGAAATTTCACAACAGCAAGGCCATGTATGGCCTGTGCAGGCTGGGACTGACAGAAACAGGACAACCTCAGATTGTCATGGTCTGCTGGGTGAGTTCATGCACAACTGACAACAAATGTACATATTTGCAGTCATAGCAAAATGGAGATTCATAGTTTGTATTTAGGACTGTACATAATAACAGAAAGTCTTGTCTTTTTGCAGTTTGGGGGGCTGGTGCTTCAAACATTGGTCTTTTAACAAATACTTCTGGATGAGATCATTTTGCCTTGTTTTGATTGGTTGCTTGACCTTTACGAGATGCTCCTATTTGATGTTGTCATGGGGTGTGAGTCTGATGGGATTTTTCATTGGTTGGAGCTGGCACAGCATTAAATAGCTCATGTTTAACCAAAGGATGTGAGGTTTATGTCGATGAGACGTGTCAATGGTTTGACTTCACAAAAAGCGATTTGACCTTCAAACTTGCATCGGAGCTCAAATACAGACAGAATGAAGCATTCTTGGAACCGTTCTAATATCCATTATGTCTCTGGTTGCTTAGGCAACAAGTGGGAATGTCGTGGTTAGGGTCAAAGGTGCCATCTGTAGCCGGTCAGGCATTGTGTTGAAGAAGGGGGATGTGGATTCACTGACCTGTTAACTGCAAAAGAAGAATTCTTTACTAGAAATTTAAGATGGACCAGAAAAGTAGTCTGAAATTTCTTGGGGACATTTACATAGGGAAACCTGTATAATACAGTTCAAAAGTTACATTTATAAATCTATATGTACTGTTACATTTAAGCTACTTAAATTTATTTTTAATCAAAAAGATTATTTCAACAGCATGAGGAATTGTCTATCTAAGGTTTCAATGTTAAAACAATTGATAGACCTTCTGGTCCCTTTTGAAATATTAGAACTACGGAGGTTTGGGAACTTTACACCAATTTAAAAGACCACCTGGTAAAAAGACCTAAATTGTTTTTTTAAATGTAACCTGATTTAATATTTATAGTTGAATGCAATACATTATATACCTTTAAGTATTTCAAATGGTATGAATAGTTTAAATGTAGATCTTGAACGACTTGTGGATGTGTAAATATTAACAGAACTTTTGGATTATAAAATCTATTTTAACACAGGTTGGCGAGAGTGTTGATGAACTCCGCAAAGAAGAATGTACCAGCCATGTGCCCGCCATCAAGACCTTCTTCAAGGTAACAAACGCCTTACCACCTTCTTGTGTATCTACATCACGTCTTAAGATCTGTAAGCATGAGATAAATCCTCATATTAGGTTACAGAATAGATTGTACTGTGACACCAGCGCTGCGGTTTATGCTGTCATTAATCAGCTTGTATTTACTCCTGTGACTACATTTGGAAACATTCAGAAATAGAGCAAGGAGTATGTCATTTATTTTCCACATTTACATTGTGAACGTTTAAAACATCTCATTCCCATGTACATCCTGTGTTTGTCACAGTGGAATGTTCTTTCTGTTAGTCTGTAGCTATGTAGAAAATCATACTGATAGGAAGTTAGGAACACACTTATATACACAGATGCTCTTTACTTTTCTATAAAAAAAAAAAACATTTGCAGAATGCATATAGTGCTGTTTATAGACAGTTTCTTTGCAAATGCATGTGCCTGGACTACAGGGACCTTATGGTATATGTTGATAATCGGTCTGGACCTTACATTTTTTTACATGAATATAAAAGTTTTTTTGTATCATAATTGTATTGAATTGTATTGAATAAGGAATTGGTAAGATTTTATTGTGTATAAACTTTAAGTGAACACCTTGTTTACTTAATAAATGATGGACCCTATACCTCTGTGGCATTTAATGAAACCATGTGGGACATTTAAATCTAGCGGTATAACTTGTATCGCAGTTTTAATTCAATATTAGAGATGCAAGTTTAGCCAAATAACAGTGTGTTTAGCCTGTTCTCATAAATAGTCTACAGCCATTCTATAATTTGTGGATGTGTTACGAAAGTTTGGGTCACAAATGCATAGTTGTGTTAGTTCATGCTGTCTACAGAGATCTTTAAATAATCAGAAAACAGATCAATTAAACATTTGTAATATAAAGGTCACAAATACAACTTAAAGGAATAGTTCACCAAAATTATAAACAACATGTCATGCTTCTTGTCGTGATATCCAAGACAAGAATATATTTGAACTCAAATAAGTCATACATTAGGGATTCCTCTTGGATTAGTTTTCATTTTTAACTGAGAGAGAGACATGCTACATTATTTGAGAGACAGTGCTAAATTAATATTCAGTATTCTTTAAATGGCCATGGGTTTCTCACACTGGAGATTGAAAGGTGTTGAAAACAATGAGAATAGGAGAACAGATCAGACATGGCTAGCCGGACCACTAACCTTATGTCTCATTTTCTTTCCATTTTTTCTGGTTTAGTTTTTTTCTTCTTTTTACCTTAAAACCCATTGCGGCTTTGCTTGAACCAATGGAATTTAGCACATTTTGCCTCTATTTGAATTAATAGGAGGAGTATGCAAAAAAGGTTCTGACACACATTTCTGAAACGACTGCCTTGTTTGGAAAGTACAAATGCTGTGTTGTGTTTTATTCTGAGATTTTCCTCAGATTTAAATGGTTTCCTTCCTCTGTTAGGATCTGTTGAGTGATGGTTTGCTGCTTGGTGCCAGGTGCTTTTGTAATGGGCACTTCCTTTGTTATTCTGGTATTGTTACTACTGACTGGCATTACAAACACACTTTGACAAACGAAAAAGGAAACATTTTCAGAAAATGAAAATGAATAAAAGAATGAAAAAATATTTAAGTGCTTGTATGTGGCGTCTTGTAATAATCTATATGTCTGTTAAAGCTGTCTGGCATTTTATTTCTTCACCATCCAGGCTATGTTGGCTTAATATATCCCCATTTTTGGATGCTTGATTGAGATTGTTAAACATATCCCAGTTTTAATGCCTTATAAAGACATTGCCCGGTCAGCTTCTCAGGCATGCCAAGAATGTTGTTTATTTAATTCCCAGAGTTCCTCTCTCTCTCTTTGAGGTCGACAACCTTTATGACCTTGAATCTACGGTGATTGTATTTGTAAGTGTTTAAATCTTGTTGGATGTTTGTGTTGATTGATGGTTGTTCACACACTTATGAACTTTATATGGTTACTAAAGAGGCGGGAAATATGTTTTATAGCGTGGGAGAAGTTGCGCCCCTTATCCATAGTGTCAGTTTCCAACTAGAGTAAATACTGTTTGGAGCTTGACCTTTGTCTGGACTGACTTTAAAATATGCATTATATCAAACAGCTGGACACATCCTTACAGATGCATTTACCATGGTCATTTCCCATGATGCCTGTATATTCTAAATTTGTATTGGATTCACACGCTTTTAAAATATAAAATGAGTTCAGAAAAAAATAATGTTATTTATAAATTAATGCTATTTATAAATTGTAATGTTATTCATAAAATGTTATTTTATTCAGTTCCATTCAGTTTTGCCATTGCTATATTACCTCATTTATACATTATTTAAAGCCCCCTTATGGTGAAAATCCAAAAATAAAATAAATATAAAATATTGAAAATGTTATGATTCTTGCCAAACAAATTGTGACACGATAATTGTTTTACCTTGATCGTTTTGTTTTCATAACCGTAGGAAGCTAATTCGAAACTGAAAATCGATTTCGATTACGATTGCAATATAGATCATGACAACTTGAGAATATGTATAGTATAAATAATATATATTAAATGTTAAACAATATTTTCCAATGTATTAAAAGACTTATATAGGTCTATAATAAACTGATGTATTTACCTTAATGATTACCTTAGAATAAGCTATTTATATCTACATACACCTCTAGAACACATATTGAAGTCTTTAAGTATTTTCTTTATAAAACTGTTTACCGACAAAATTGGTTGAAACTTCCTGTCTAATGATGTCAAAAACATGTAATTAATCACATCAACCCATGTGACTCTGTGGATTAGCAGTTTGAGGCATACATATGGTCTGGAACTATTGAATACCAGTGGGTGTGGAGCTAATTTGCATATTCATATTTCCTACTACACTTAATGAAGCTGAGGTGTAGGCATGACAAATATTTCACAAAAAATGTAAAATGTGTCATTTGATGGTCAAATATTAATTTTAAGGGATGAAATGATCAACCCCAGGGAGACTTTAAACAATACCGCATCCTTTAATGATACATTGTCACAAGTGTTTTGTTTTAAACACTGATTGGTCTACATCAGTGACAACTCTTGTGACATTATTTAAAGTGCTGGTGGTCTACAGTATCTTCACAGACATGCAGATGAAACCTGAATCCCAGAAAACCGAAGCCCATGTACAGAGAAGCTCATTTATCACGGTGTAACCCATATGTTGGCTTCTGAGATCTTCCTTTTAAGTTTCAACAACATGATTACAGATCCAGTATGAGCCACAATGAGCCTAAATCCCCTTCAGCCACTCCTCACTGCTTTCTCTTTGTTACTCCCTCTTTATTGTCTCCTCATGCGAGTCTGTGCTGGCAAAAATGACTTGTCAGGTCTCGGTTTCAAAAAAACATCTTTAACTACACTTTGCCCTTTGAAGCAAGGCCTATTAAACCATCAAGTTGGATCTTCATTTTGCATTAGTCAACATTAAATAAGCCTCAATCACAACGTTCCAATGTGGTTTAATTACCTAGTAAATCCTTGCAGAAGGATGATGGCTGTTATTGATAATTTTCCCACCACAATAGGGAACATTTCCCCAAACTATTATTTATCGTGAACTTGATACATTTATGTGTGGGTTGTTGATCTTATACGAGATAAGAACTGTAAATTGTGTTCTAGTTTGACAGTCAGCTTTAGGGATGAGGCGTGCATGGGAGAGAATCTGCCATCAGTAGTGTTAATATTGTTATTACCACGAAAGCCCCGGGGCCAACTGCATGTCAGGGGCTCATCCAAAACAAGTAATAACAGAGTTAAGTCATTCAACTCCTCGCAAGCAGAAACAGGGCTAGAAGGGAAAATTAGCCACAGTTTTAACCAAATGTTCGGAAGATTAAGTCATTTTAGTCACAAAAACAATTTGCGTATTAGTTCTGACATGTTTGAGTTCTTGTACATTTCAGAGAATTGTTATGTAGCAGCCTTGGTAACTATTGCTGTGTTGGAATTGGCAAGGGCCTCACGATACGATAGATCATGACTGATGGGAATATATGGGAAGTAATCCAAACATGGATTATTTACAATATCGATACTACAGGTTGGAATATCGATACAATGTTGTGAAAATAAATGATTGCTATAGATAGCTGTATTGATATTTTTGCACATCCCTACTAATGATAGTCTTAGATAGTGAGACTATCCATCAGGTGTATGGTCTTCCTTCACTCTTGCAAACAACATCACTTTGTCTTGACTTGCACTGTACACATTTGGTTTGTGGTGTGTTGCTGAGTAGTCATTTATCTTGGCATTAAGTTGTTTAAGAGCGGATGATAGATGTGAATGAAAGCAAGATGTTTAAATCTCTTTCACAGTTAACCCAAGCATCCCATATTTTTCTCATTATATAGTTAAATTCATGTTCTTGTTAATGATGACCTTTCCGTTTCCATAAATAAATACATAATAAATAATAAATGTAATACTGGAAAATTAAAAACACAAAGGTTGCAATATAAATTGTTGAAAATAATTTTGTACATTAAAGTGATTGTTCAACCACTCACCCACTAGAACAGAAAAGAAGATATTTCTAAAAATGTACCTGAACAACGGTGGTACCTTTTCACCATACGAAAGAAGTGGATGGGTAACACCATTGAAGGATACCAATATTCTTTTAAATATCATATTTTTGGTTCTTAAGAAGAAAGTCGTATAGGTTTGAAATAACAGGAGGGTTAACACATTTTGAGGGAACTTTAAGCTGGAAATATATATATTATTCTCATTCTGCCAAAGTTCATTTAGGGAATGTTTTTATATCTCTTAATGTTTCTCTCATAACAGGAAGCTCAAGTATTTATTACAGCCTCAAACCAAGATGAGGTGACAGAGGAGAAGATCAAGTCGGCCTCTGAAAAGAGTCAACCACCAGCGGAGAGATTAAGGAGACCCTCAAGGGCAATGGATAAAGAGGAGACTGTGGTACGTTCCCACAAAATGACCACAAACTTGGCAGTATAAAAGGCCTTCTTTCATTAAAGTATAAAGAATGTATGTTTCGGGTATAATTTACTTATGGATGTTTTGGGTAATTCTAAGTGCTTGTTTGCTGTGGCACACCCATAGGGTACAAACTACAAGAAGACAAATGCTGCCATGGAGATGAGAAGGATTAACAGAGACACCTTCTGGGCAAGAGCAGAGGTACAGCTACCTGACATAACAGATCTAAATAATGTTCATTATTTAATAATGATTAGTGGTTTACCCACAAGTCATTTTGCACAAAATCAATAATTTTAGATGGTTTTTGGCTTTTATTATCTGAGATCTGAAAGAATAAGCATACATTTCTAACATTTAGTATTACAATGACCAATCATTTAACAAAAAGACAGAATTAACAGCAGGATTTTTACAAATGTCCCATCAATTGATGTCGGTATCTCTTAATCATATCATGTGTCACAGCGTGAAGAAGAGCAGAGAAAGGAAGAAGAACGTCGGAGGGCTGTAGAAGACAGACGCCGCTGGGAGAAAGAGAGAATTCTACAGGAGAAAAGAGATGCTGAAGAAAGAGACCGAAAGATGGAAGAAAAGCTACAAATGATCGAGGAGCAAAAGTTTGTATCGTATTCCTAAGAACAACATTAAAAAAATCCTGTTTTATATCCTGGTTTTCCAGAATGTTTTGCTTGAGAAATTGTAGACTTTGGTTAAATTATTTGGATAACCAGATTTACCAGAAAGGCCATTCTGATTCATTGGCACTAAACCAACATGACATGCAATGCTGTCAATTTTAATGTTTTATTTTTTAAGTGATTTCAATGTATTTTCCTTTTGTTTTTTTCTCAGGAGAGCCCAAGCTGAGCTTGAAGAAGCAGCTAAAAAAGAAGAGAAAGCAAGATGGGTCCGTACTCATGATTTTATTCATTCTCTTTATTTGAGCCGCATTGACAGTCTGCTGTTATTATTCTTTTGTCGTTTTGCTGTGATAGTGAAGACTTTACACATGTCTTTGTATACTGTACAGGAGGAGCAGAAAAGAGAACATGAGGAGGATATGAGAGAGCGGCTCAGACGCAGCGAGTCTGTTGAGAAAGCAGCAGTGAGCACTTTTCAATCTTTGTTAAAAGTTACATTCGTGCAGACATATAAACTGAATGGAATTAAAAAGGTTTTAAATCACATTGACTAACAGAAGGCCTTCCAGTGATGCAGAAAGGCCATTTGAAGATCACATGACCAGCTAAAAATCACTTTAATGTCTGTAGTACATCCCCCACATGAAAATTGTGTCATCATTAACTTAATATTTAATTTTTTTATCTTAAGTTTGTTTAAACCTCTATGACTTCTTCTGCAGAACAAAATATTAACTGTTGGTCTCAGTTTACCAGCACTGGTTAAGTGTCCATACAATAGAAGTCAATGGGGATCAAATGTTTCGAAATGAAATGAAAGCAGGCTTTTTCCAACATCATGATGCCAGACCCCCAAATATGTCGGACCGTTTGTGAGGACCCCCTTTCTAAAATACATATCCAACTAACACTACATATGATATTAAAAATTTCAACTTAAAGAAGTATATAATTTATGATAGATAAATTGTAGGTGAGAGAATATCTCGACAAATATAATCTTAAATAGTTGGCTGTAATATGAGTAATGTTGGTTGTATGATCCTTCAGAAAAAATTATTCCAAACTATTTTTTAAGCATTTTCCATCTGTGAAAAACATCACTGTAGTGGGACAAACTCATCAGAAAGATATAAAACAAGTAAAAATTAATTTAACATTTGAACTTAATATCTCTTTAAGATTTTCTATGGACCCCCTAGAACCTTTCAGAGGCCCCCGTGGGGGTCCCAGGACCCCAGTTTGAAAACATCTGTGTTAAAGTATGCACATTTCTAAATGTTTATTGAACAATAGTTTCCTATTTGTAACAATAGGAGGCAGCAGTTCTTGTTTCCCAACGTTCTATCAATCCCAGGGAATTCTTCAGGCAGTTATCAGCATCCTCACAAAATTCCTCTACCCCTGGATCACCACGCTCAGGTAAACATGGTCACAAAATATAACCCACGGAAAATAAATGACTCTATGGATAAATTAATAAATGACTATATGATTCTTATTTAAAAAATACTGAAGTATAAATAAAAACAGCTGCTTAGTGTCTTGTGTTCTATTTTGCAGTCAAATCCCCATTTCGTCGCTACCAGCGAAGTTTGACAGATACAGCCTTCATCTTTGAGAGGACCAATTCCACTTCAGGTCCCACTTCTCCTCTCAGTCCCACTATAAGGTCTCCATTCTCTCGTTCCCGAAACGCATCCCAAACATCTCTGCTTAGTTCATCCTACCGTGCGGTCCCTTCACAAGAGCAGCCTAATACATCTGAAACGTCTCCTCCGACACCACCTGCCCAACGCTCAGTTCCACCTGTATCACCATTACCCAGTCTGCCTGTCTCCAGACCCTCTCCACCCCAGTCCCCACCACTTAGCCAGCCATCTCCTCAACTTCCAATTCACAATTCATCTTCCCCTGCATCTCCAAAGCTGCCTGAGAGTCAAGATGAGTCATTCAACCATGATCTCACCAGCAAGCAACAGGTTACAGTACCAGATCCTTCAGCACGAAAGTTTAATACTAAGGGTGAGTTCAGTCATTTTACTCCAACAGTGGCGAAGCATTTTCTGTTTCGTTTATAAATTGACTTATTCCACATATCTTCTCTCCTACACCTTGTAACAGGCTCTTTAATGCTTCCTGAAGTTGAGTCAGAAATAGATTGTACTGCCAAAGCCGTGCTGGTTGAAGAAGAGGAACTTGAAGAAGAAGCAGAAGAACCCCAAGCAATGTCAACCGAATCCAGGATTCTTACAAACTATGAAAATGTCAAGGTGGAGGTTAAGGAGCAAGAAATGGAAGCAGAATCTCAGGATGACTATGACTCTGAAGACCAACATGATACTGAGGAATTGCAACCACATGTGAACTGGTCAGGACCTGAACTTCCTAGAACTGTGATACCAACATTAGTAGAGCTCTCAGAGGAAAATGAAGTTGACGATGACTTCGCAGAAAATAAAGGTACACATTGAAACAAAATTTTTGAAAATGCAAGGATGGTCAAGATAATCAACCATTGTCATGCTGTTGTGTTTAGAGTCACTGGTAAAGAGAGCAGAATATAATCTGATGTCTGAAGAAGATGAATCGGAATATGAAAGACCACTGAATGGTACAGGTAAGGAGCTATTCAGGGTTGCACAGTTACAGTGTATGGATTTGTGAAATGTCATTAAATGTCTCTTTCTCTGGTTTGCAGAAGAGCATGACTATAGATCTGAGCACAGCACACCCGAGAGGGGCAGTTACACAGTGAATCACGAGGAGATAGATGAAGATCTGACGGAAAATGGAGAAGTACAAATAAATCAGACAAAATAATGTTCAACATTTATAGTGAACCATCTTAAAGTTAACAAAAAGTTAATTTACCCAAAAACAGTACTTCTATCAACCTCAAGTTGGTCCAAACCTGTATAAATTACTTTGTTGTGCTGAATACAAAGATATCTGGATGTTCACAATGGACAAATATTCTTTTTCCTAAATTCTTATAATTTTTTGTGTTAAACAAAACATAACATTTTTGTTCAATGATGTTAGTGGTAGTCAGTGATGCCCCTATATTGTGAATTAATAACAATCTCCATAATATCTTACTTTGTCTTCAACAAAAGAAAGACATTTGTATGGGTTTGGAACAACTTGAGGGTGATTCATTTATGGCAGTATTTTATTTTTTTATAAGCCTTGTTTTTTTCTTATTAGACTTTTTAATATTTACCCAAAAACATAAAAGAACATTTTTAAAATGTTTATCAGATCCTTTTATCTTAAGTTGAAAGTCCCAACAATAGTAAAAAATCATCATTTACTCACCGTCTTGTCAAAATAGATGATGCATAAATCAAAGTTAACAGGTGCCACTCATAGTCCTGTAACTTTTGTAATTAAATATATTTTGTGTTTTGCAGAAAAAGTCATTAAGTTAGATGACTTTTTAAGTAATACATTTTTATTGTATTATTAAGGCAATAATGATGTAATACAGAGTCACAATGTTCACATAGTACATACAATGTGATTTAAAAAAAGTGAATGTTAAATATAAACTGGATACTGTCTGTAAGTAAACACGTTATAATAAATATTTATGGCTATTGAAAGGGTTAAAAGTAATAAAACATCATTTTATTTTCTCATTGCAGTCATCACCAGAAAGACTTCTGCGTGTAAGAGCTTTATATGACTACCAAGCAGGTCAGTTGTGTTTATTTTTGTTTTTTAATTTATTTGTGATTCTTTATTTTGTGTGCACATGTTTTTATGTATACAAAAAACTCAAAAATGTCTGTTCTTCTCAGAGGATGATACTGAACTTTCTTTTGAACCTGGCGACATCATAAGCGATGTGGAAACACTTGACAAAGCCTGGTGGAGGGGTTCCAGCAAAGATGGGCGCCAGGGCCTTTTCCCTGCCAACTACGTAGAGACCATCTAAAGACTTTTTCGTTCCAAACCCCCGTTTTGTTATTACCGATTCTCAGGGACTAAACTTCACAACCCAGTCTATGAGGATGCACAAAGCTCTCTGAGACACATGAGAAAGGTTTGGGAATAAAATGTTGACAGGCAACATAGCCAACAATCCAAAACAAGACTAAGAAGATGACTGCAAACCAAGGTCACATCATGACAAATAATTTATCATCATTTTTTCACATTTCATCATTTTATGAATACACATTTAAGTAAGGTGCTTAATGATACCCAAAAAATATGTGATAATGTCTTCTTAAGAGTGTCTGTCTGTTCAAGTGATTTTTTTAGCCTTAAAGCAACACTCCACCTAACAAAACAATCACAAATCAACTTTCCCTGTCAAACTGTTATTAGATGTATTATTATTGTACACAACATACTTTTTACTTGCCATTTGTCAATGCGAAGATGTTAACAAACAATTCATTGCCAGAGCACAGTATATACCAGATAAATCTGCTGTTACAGTAACAGCCTTTCCAAATATTTAAAAAAAATGATAACAAAACTTTGAAAATGTAGTTCATTTAACAAAAATAGCCTAATAGTTACGATGAACCACAACTAAGGTTGTCATAAAGCTTCTGCCAATCTTTTGCCCAAAAGGTACTTACATAATAATTCTTAGTGCTTATCTGTAGCAATGAAACTGTAACTTGGCATAAAAAAAGTATATACTTAATCTTAATTTGACAGCCATTATATTTCATCTATTGGAATGTTTCCAAAGCGAATGCCTTCATAACAATAAAATATGATATCCACTGTTATGTAAATACTTTAGACTACACATGGTTTTTCTATGTAATTTATTTAACTCTGACTATGAAAATAGAAACATGTCCTCCTAGTGAGAGTCTGTCTTTATAACTTCCTTGGATTTCAGTAAGAGGTTGTTTTTTGAACTAACAATTTTTCTATGAATGCTATATACACAAAATACAAAAATCACGACACATGTAGCTTGTGCTATTAGTTTAATCTTGAGTTTTTATCGAATGTTTACCGTATCATTGTAATTAAATTCTTACACAGCCAATGCAAGGCTTTTATATTACTCAATTGTCATTATCATCAAGGAACCGTATTCAGTACATGTATCGTAATGCATGAGATCACATTAAAGGGATTCACTTTACTGGGTCAAAATAAAGTTTGTGTTCACCATCCTCAATGTTTAGTTGCATGTGTACATTGCATTTTATGTATGTTATTAAGATTTTGCAATAGCACTGCCAATATTAAAATAATGCACAGACACACGGCACTCTTGTTTAACCTTTTAATTTAGGTAATTACATACATTGTGTTATTGTACAGGATAATGTTTACTCCAAAGACAATGCATGCAGACGGACTGCTGAGACTGAGCTTCCACGTAACATTCAATGTTATTTACAAGAATAATCTATAACTATACTGATCATATTGCTATTATTTGATTTATATCAAATAACAAAAATGAATATGGTAAAATACATCTTTAATAAAAGCACAAAATGGAAATGACAAAACTTTACAAAAGCGTTTGAATATATATACAGGGTTTTAGATACAGGTCAGTGACCCATACATTTTTTAACACTGTTTTTGTTTTAGATTGTGTCAGACTTTAGTTAGATCCATTCTTCTATACTTTCAACTTTTAGACATATAGTACACTATACATTTAATAAGGTAAATAAAACTTCTCCAGCTTATATTTGTATCTAAAATAAAAACAACATAAACCAATACAGGCTTGGACAAAATAAAATATAATGTATTATTTATGTTTTTATTTATTTATTAAAACTTGTAACACAAACATTGTTTGTCATGGCATTCTCCCTTGAGGTTATAATGAAATCACAACAACTATCTTTTATAATGCAAATATTTTTAACATTGATCTCACACTAGTAAACCAAAAGATTTTATCTGATAGGAGTAGGAAGATGTTGAGAGGTCACACTGGGCTTTTTATAAAGCACAAACTGCTGACTGACCAATGCTGAGAAAACTGAATGCCAGAATGTCTTGCCACTTAACATAACACAAACATTAATAATAATAATAATAATACATGTACCGCATAATGTTAGGCTGTTAAAGACTTGCATAGTTGGGCCTCTATAACCCTTCTCAATAAGCAGAGAATCAAAACAAATCACCATTATAAAATGGCAAATGGAAATGCTTCCACAATACAGTTCACATTTGAAGAGCGAATTCCCAATATCCTGAAGTCATCACAGTCACAGGTAATAAACAAAGTCACATTAGATCCCATGTTATTTTGGAAACCTGAATACAGAAAGTTGACACATCTGCAGCGTTGCATAATATGTTAGCCAGATGACTTAGTTCTTATTTACATGATTGATATGAGTAGTTAAGAAATGATGATGGTTGTTTTGTCACCATTTACTCACAGTCTTATAATTTTCAATCTGTATGACTTTCTTTCCTCCACAGAACACAAAAGAAGATATTTTAAAGAATGTTGGTACCTGGCATCCATATATGATATGATAATATATCATTTTTCTTGCACCAGCTGCAAATGATTTGCATTAGTATTTCTAAATAGCGATATCAGTATTAACTTTGACACTTGTTAGGTTTATTAAAATGTTCAAATGCTTTCAAATAAATATCTATAGGCAAGTCTCTGTCTCTGACTCAATCTGCAAACTCATGCACAAACCACCAGTCTGAATTCACTACACCAGTTTTCTGCTCCATGTAAGCTTAGACAATAATACACATTAATAGACATTTCCAAATGAACGGCATTTAAATGCAGCAAAAAGCGGATGTGAGCATATTAAGCAGAATGCTCTCCCCACTATCAAGTGACTGTTGAGCATACTACATGACCTCAAGACTTCCAGTTATTTCCAGGGTGGAAACTTCATCAGTTTGAAAGCTACACCTGACTCTGCAGCCAGTTTCTCGGGTCTAGTTTGGCTCTCAGGTTCCTCAGGCTACGCCGGGCACCGGACCGCCTTGAGAAGCCCACATCAGACTCCTGGCTGTTGCTTCCTTCACTGGAGCTATTACTAGAAGTTGAACTGGAACAGGACAGAGCTGTCTGGGAGGGTCGAGGGGACACCACGCCAGTGGCGGATGACTGACAGTTGCACTGGAAGCCTCCGTAGCCTCGACCGCGCAGACTGGAAAGCTTGGCATCCAGGGAGAGGGTTCGAGGACGGAAGCGACCGGAAGAGGAAGGGGTATCAGGGGACCATGCTTGGCGGAAGCAGGGGCTCATACTAGCAGAGCTGTCGCCATCTGAAGTCAAACTGGCTTTGGAGGAGAGAAGGCCTGGCGATCGATGGCAGTGCGGACTGCGAGGTTGACGGCTGTGCAGACGGGGACTGGGCGAGTGGGGAGGCAGGTGAACGATTGGGCGGAGCTGATGGTTGTGGGCGGTTGTTGGGCTCTCTTCTTCAAACAAGGACACCCAGTGTGGTGGAGCTCCAAGATGGGTTCTTAACTCAAACTCGTCGATTCGACGTGTGAGGATGTCAGTGACTGTTCCAATGTCATCTGAAGTGTCAATAACTGTGAATGAAGAGAAAAACCCCATTGAAAATATTGAAATTGTAAATATGCCTTTGATTACATATAATTTACTTTTAATTCATATGTGAATTTCAGAGATAAAATATTTTTTTCAAAATATTAAATTCCACCCCAAAAATTTTGCTTGAGTACTTTAAGTGAAAGTCAAACCATCAAACCTGAATGATTTTCTTTTTCCCACAGAACACAAAAAAAGATTTTTTCTGTACATTGATTTTGCGTCCATTCAAAATAAGTAAATGGGTGCCTCTGCTTTTCAGTTAACAACATTCTTAAAAATATTTTATTTTGTGATCTGAGCAAGAAAGGAAGTCATACCAGACAAGAGGGTGAGTAAATGATGACACAATTATCATTTTTGGGTGAACTGTCACTTTAAATGTACCCAAATATAGAGCACATAAAACAGAATTACAGGTAACCATGCATGGTTTATAGTTAAGTGTTTCTGCAAACTTAAGCCTAGCCTTTGTAAAATCTTGCAAACTGTTTTATATATATGGCTATTTTGAGTCAGCTGAGGCTAAACTGACAAATAAAAGCTGGTAAACACAGGGTCCAAACAGCAACAGCGGAAGGTGAGATTTATGTATCCTATCTCATCACAGTTACTTCACCTGTCACTGTAATAGGAGGAGAGCAAGGCACGGATCTCAGCAGAGACAGCGTTATCCTGCAGCAAAAGCCCCTCAGAGGATGCAGAGGCCGAGAGAGGGGCCACTGAGGGGAGGGTGGCAAAACGAATGAGGGGGCAACAAATGTAGGGTTGTGTGGAGGACACAGCCGATGGGTGTTTATGTAACAACCAAATAATGTGGAAAATATACGGGACAGATGTTTGGATTTATGACATGAAAACCGGGAATATTCAGGATCAGATGCAGGAGTGAAGGAAAAAGTCATAGTGGTGAAGGAAAGGAAGGGAAAAAATAGAGGAATAAAAAAAATTAGGACAGTAAGGAGACAGACGTACAAACCACAGAGGAAAGAGAAAAAGAAGAGGTTGTCAATATGTCAGAAACAGCAAGTTTAGGAGGTTTAATGTAAAGTGTGTTGTGTTTTTCCTCCACTGTGTCTACTTAATTTGTAAAAAAGTTTCCCAAAACCAGAGTCCCACAAGTAAAAGGACTGTTTTTTTCACCTTTAATTAATATTTATTAATTAATGTACCCAAAAATGTCCTCAAGCTTCTATAAATGTGTAGATGAATTGGTTACATGCACTCACCCATCTCATGATAGAGAGAGCCCTGTTTTGGTGTGACTAAAGCAGGCTTTCGTGGTGACGGCTGCTCAATCTTCATCAGGTCATCACAACACTGTCTCCATTGACCTGCAGGGGGCAAGGGCAGCAGGTTACATTTAAAGCTTAGAAAAGGACTACATAAAATATTTCTATTCTTTAAATGTTGTCAAAAATTAAAGTATATTTCACCAACAACAAATAATAAACAAAGAGAAGTCAAAAAGAGGTCAGCATAGATGAAAATTCCTTTAGTAATGTTTAATAGCATGGAAGCTTGAAATTCCAAGATATTACAATTTCTCGTCAAAGGGCTGCAACTTTTATGAAGCAAAAGTTTAATATCTTATTTTCGTTTGTATGCTTTTAGACAGAATAATTCAAACAGTTACATTTGCTAGCAGATGGTTTGAATAAACATTTGAATAAAGAAGTGTAGGTGATCCTAAACTTTGAAAGTTTAACATAATAAATTTGATCCAAGTACTATATGAATCATGATATGGTGTTCTTTAATGGATTGCTGTGTGGAATGTATATAAAATCTATTTATGCTGAAAGTCCAGTAACAGCTTTAACATTTGCTTGCGATGAGTCAATAATGAACCAAATGGCTTAAGAACTGTAAACATCCGAGAGCAAGGCTACAGAACTTTATTACTTGGCATAAGAACATGTTTATCAAATTTGTTGCTATTAAGAAAATAAACAGTAATTTATTTATTAAACATGGTATATCTTCTGGCATACGGCTTTGGTATATATCCTGTTATTTTTCTGTGAATCAAGCTTCATATTGGCCATCGAAAGCTAAAGTCTACTTACTCATATCATAAAACTGTTGCCAGAAGGCTTCCATCCAGTGCTGTGTGTCTTCTCTGGTGTCTGCCCCTAATGTGTGCATGACCTCCTCTCCTCCATACTGGTTAGTGATACAAATATTCTGTGTTTTACTGTGAGGGTCCTTCTCAGCACGGATTCTTGTTTCCTATGACAGACACATAAAAAAAGTGTTAATAAACGTGTAAATTATCACTTAAAATCTCATTACAAAAAATCATTTCCCATCACTTATTTAACATATTATAGCTACAAATGCCCAAATTCACGACTGGCAAGAAATAGGAGACATTAATAACCATACTTTGACAGAAAGAAATAATATTATTATTACAATTCCGTTTTATTGTTTTAGTGGGTATCAAGATAATGCCCATCAAGGCAACCTTGTTGTAGCACCTATTTGGCTATTCTTGTCTTTACCATTTACCAAGTTTAAGTTGTATTGAATAAAGCATCTGCTAAAAACCTAAATGTAAATGTCAGGTGAGTCTAAAAGTGTTTATTGCTGTTCTACAGTTATGTTATTTTGTTTTTCATTTAGACTTATTTGACTGGACACCAATGGTGAAAAGTTATGGATGACTTTGGATGAGTTTATTATTAGTGTTAATGTATAAAAAAAGATAAATGCATTCATGAGAGAACTTTTGACTGGTAATGTGGAGATGTTTTCAACCCTGGTCCTATGTGCCGTATTTAAGTGTCATTAACCATCAGGTGGTAGCAGAGCACAAGTAAAGCAGCGGTCATCTGAGAGCTAAGGAATGTGCAGACTCACAATGCAGCAGTGTAAAACAGACAAAAAGTCTTTTAACAACTACGGACACAAAGAGCATGTGCGTTTTCACCCTTCTTGAAAGAAGAGAATTCATGATATGACAATGAATTTATGATGTAAAACATCTCACTGTATTTGGAAAACCAAACATCTTAATGACATGACGTAAAAAAAAGAATGGCAAAATTAACACTCAATATGTCATGCGAAATTCCTTAGATATGTTAGCCAAAGGTTTTTTCTGTACTATTAAAGAATACATCAATATTTGGTGGTTCAAATACTCATGTGAGGTCTCTCTTTAATTTTTGACATTTAATTTTAGTGTCATTTTTCATAGACAAGTAAGGGCTATTTTCAGTCAAATGTTCTTTTTAAATAGACACATAACATTTTGTAATTATTTTGTTCCATCACATGTCCATTGGTTAGGTATTATTTGTTTTGGCATTTTAATTTACAGAAATTCTACAAAGTTCGTCATCTTCAAGAAAACATTATTTTTGTTATATCCATAACGCGTGTTTATTTCCCATTTAAAAATAAAAACTTAAACATAGTCTGATATTTTCCTGTTTAGACTCAAACAACAAAGGTAAAATAAAAACAGATAGTTGAAATTTCTGACTTACTTTATTAATGCCAATTGTTAATACAGGCTCCACATTAGCTTCCATGTCCTCCTTTTGGTGATAACAGAAAAGATTCGTCCCTTTTAGAACACCGTAGACATTTGTCCAGCCTTGTGGCTCACCTCCAAGCTTATAAAAGAAGAAAAGTGAATCTAAGCCAAAGTACAGGAACGTGTGGAAAAGTATTCAACTGCATGGTGTCATTATGTCTGTGTACTATGATGTCAAATGTTAGCTATTATTAACTCTTAACTTCTAAATGTTTAATTTTTATTAAAATGAACAAACTTTCATTCTCTGTATATGAAGCTAAACATGGAAGCCTGTTTTTTTATTTACCTTGACTCTTAGACAGCCACTCATCATCTGTTGTGTCATACAATGAGGTTGAGCCGCCAGCCGACAACATGCACTGCCATAAAGAGGCAACCAGTATGAGCACTCCTCTGAAAAAAAGAGAAAAAGTGGGATTTGAAGTCTTTAAAGTAATGACAGGTCTAGTGAGGAAAAGCTAAAGGAAGTTGTTTGATTTTACAAAGTTAGAAATAGTTTTGCAAAACCAGGCTGCCAGGTTTTGCACCCTGTTTTCTTACAGCAGCCTGAATAATCATCAGCGAGACAGACCAACCCACGGTGAGGCTGTAAGACTGTCTGCAGACGTACCGACAGCTGTAAGTGCCTCTTATTGGCCTTTTAGACACCACTGCTGGCCATTCAGAGAGGTTTATGAGCATGACCTTAAACACTATAAATCTGACAGACATTGACAGAGCTCACTCACATTAACACACTCTGAAGACCTTTCTGCAATTGATTCCCTTCATAGTAACGAAAGCCAACATGCCTTTTAACTGATGTGCTATAAATGAAATCTCAAAGGCTTTTGACAAAGGTAGAAGTGGTTCTATCCTTTTACACAAACATCCGTTTTACTTTATATTATTGATAAAATTGTAACAATTTATACAGTTGGCAGTCATTTAAAGTTATTAAAGGGGGTTTAAAAAATAGTTGAATCATGAGACAAAGAGAGATCTGAGTGTGGAGCTCACCATTTCCTGTGATGGTGAGGTCATGTGTTCGGAAGCTGTCTTGAACGTGAGAAAGATTGAGGGTGGTCTGAGCCAAAAGATGATATTTAGGTCCCCTTCAAACACAGACAACAGAATAAAAGTAAGTCTATTTTGTCACAAAATTAAAAAAATCTTTATTGGCTTGTGTAAACCCATACATAAATACATGTAGGCAACAGTGATAATTTCAATAATGGTGGACACGTGCTTTGTATATAGTTTCAAAAGATTCATTGAAAATTTTGTTTTTGGTAAACTTAGGGTCATTTTCTCAGCGCTGTCGTGGCCTGGTGGTTCGAGTCTTGGACTCGTGATCCAAAGGTTGCTGGTTTGAGACTCGGAACCAGTGGGAATACCACGACTGAGGTGAGTCCCTTGAGCACAGTGTGTGGGTGTTCACAGTTAGTGAAAAAATAAGTGAAGGTCTCGGAATTTGTGCTCTTCATTTAACCCATCACAGTGCACACAGTAAGTGAACACACAAACTGTGAACACACACCCGGGGAGCAGTGGGGGGACGGTGCTCCCCGGGTGTGTGTTCTTTAATACACAGGTTTGATTGTGACAACATGCCCCATAAAGTGTGACCCTAATGAAAGGTCCATTATTTTCCCTTGAGAAAATGAGGTATACTTGAAGTTCATTTTACTAAGGATAAGTGCATGTAAATGTGTACTTTATTTATTAAGTATACTACAATCAATGTTAGCAGTGTACTTAATAGTGTACTAATGGTGCTTGGGACGAAATTGATCCACTTTCTAGTTAAAGTATACTTTTCTATTTTAGGTTTAAAAGAATTTCCTAATAGCACACTTCAAGGTCTTATTGTTTTTATTTAAAAAAAAATTCTGAACAATAATGGAAAAATATTTTTTATTTAATTTAAAGAGTTAGTATTTGAGACTACAAGAATCTGTCAGTATGTATAGTAGCTGTGGAGATGTATTGTGTTTCTCCACACTTACGGTACAGAGGGAACAGGCAGGAGGATTGTCGCCCCTCCTCCATTGCTGGTGGGACTGCAGGCTCCGGGCTCCATGACTGCCCTCAATTTCTTTCCCGATGACCTACCCAGAGAAGAGCTCAGTTTGCTGGCCAGCTTCCGTGGTGTGCTGCCTGCTGAGTAGTCCTCTTCAGAACAACAGCTGTACAGCTCCACCCGCAGCTCGAACCGTGGGCCTGCCTCATTACTGCACACCCAGAAACACAGATTAATGATATCACATTGACATGTGAGCACAGACACAAAACATCTGCTTAAACAGAGCTGAGGTACATTTGCATACTGTACAGAGGGCCAGAAGCGGTATTGTAACCTACAATATGAATGTTAATAATTTAAGATGTGTAAAATAGATCTTCGAAAACAGCACAAAAGATCATACTCACAAGACAATTGTGTTGTCAAAGCAGATGTCTGTCAAGGTCCTGTCCACCATTACCATGTCTGTGTCAAAGATCTCACCCCCCAACTGCAGCAGACAGAAGACAGCACATCGATGCAGTTCTGAGAGAAAGACAGGACGACTTTACTAACAGTATCTTTTATTACTTTTTGTAAAAAGTTCCATCTCTTTTGCTGTAGGTGAATATGTATGTTTTCATTTGGCATTTAGAAAAGCTTCAATTAAAGCTTCAAAGCTTAGCAATGTGACTACATTTAGTCATAGACATTTGTCTATGACTAAACATACTGTTATGAGCACAGATGTATTAACAAGAGAATAAACATATGAATGCTTTCCCATTACACATCCATGTAAATTCCTTTTTCACATTCATCAAAAATGTCTGCTTTTTCAGATGCTATAAGCACCTAGTGTTAAATAACATTAGTCAAGGATTTCTGGAAAAAATGTTTTCAATGCCATTAATATTCTATTTACCCAGAGGGCTTTGCTAGACCTAAATGATAGATGTGGGTTTTGCTGTCACAGCTTATGCACATATTGTACATGCAGTGTGTCACAGTATTTCATATTCTGATTGAGTGTGCATGGGTGTTGGTAAGCTAAATAACAACAACTGTTTAAATGCATGTGTGCGTTCTAGGGAATATAAAGCATATGCTTGCAATAATACATATTATTTTCTCTGCTTTGGTAGTCAATAGTCCTCCAAAAACCTTAGTTGCTATTCTTCCAAATATCAGACAGAGCAAAGAAATGTATAAAGATTTGAAACAACATAAGGTTGAGTTATTTTAACAGAAATCCCTTTAGGATTCAATGTATTAACTTTCAGAGCTAAAAATGATAAAAGGTCACATTACCTCCTTTATTCTTAAAATACTCAGTGTCTTTCCACATTAGAGGTATCCGAAGATCTGCAAAGCCAGAGGTCAGAGAATCAGACAAGGTTATTACACACACATACAGATACAGACAGCATCACACAGAGCTGCAGGCAACCAAAGCTGACACTGTCAGTCAATGTCAATCTACCTCAAACGCACATGTGCAATATAATGCCATGCTGCCAGTCAATATAAATCCCCATTATCATCTGGATCCACCCACTACATTAACACCACATGCATCAAGACCACCTGGAATAGACACCTCAAAATGTTATTATACTTGTTAACAGCAGAACTTGTTAAATTTAAATAAAAGATCCATTATGGAACAACTCTCGAATGTACATGTAAAGTATGAACCAGTAAGGTTTTTTTTGTAAATATTGCTGTGTGTCTGCAAAGTGAAAGCACCAAGGCCTTAATAACCTTCATAATGGGTATCTTAGTAATATCGTTAAAATTACTGCATTCACAAAACCAGACAACAAATGCCATGGGTACAGTCAAGAGGTCATAAGTGGGAGTTAATAGTATGGGGTGTTAAGAGGGAGGAGGGTTCCATTAAAAGATTCACACATTAAGGAGAGGACTAACATTTCAGCAGACTAAAACACAGGCACTGATATATAAAACAGCAGGGGTGGGATTCAGTGCTAATATAAACAGATCCATTGGGTTTACACAAACCACCCCCACACATTGCTTATGGATACAATTTCCACAACATACAGAAATTAAACCTATCACTGTCCATAAACACACCTGAAATAGCAACTTTGCCTTTACATGGTGAACGGTCATCCATCGGGCCTGCATCTGAAGACCTGAACAAAGACAGATACATATACTACATATAAGTCATGATATCATAATAACATGACACTGTAAAATATAGTCATTTTTTAAAAGATAGAATAGACAATGTGGGCAAAAGTCTGTGCATGTCAGTACTTTCTTTGTTTCAATGGTTTTAGATAATATCTAAATTAATTGCAGTAGTGTCTTTAGAAAATGCTGATGTGCAAAATACTTTTGCGCAGTACTATATGTGTTAGGAGTGTGACGAGACGTATATTCCACTATATGACATGAGACCTTAATCACGAGAGCTAGACAAGAATTTTACATTCCTTTTGTAATTGTAATTGTTATTACTTCCTTTTTGAAAAATATCAGTTTAAGATTGTCCGTAAACATTGAAGTTACAAACAGGACATCTGGAATAAATCAGAAGCAGGGAAAGTGACCCCTGACCTGCGTGCGACCCGCTGCATGACCTGTGCCTCCTTCATGCGCTGGAGCTCTGACATGTAAGCCATGATGCGGGCATTGCAGGTAAGGAGACTCTTGGAAGCTTCCAGCGCCTGATCCCTCTGAGAACATGCGGCCAGCAGTTTACATGCCCCCTCTCGCATACGGATCTCATGGTCAATCTTCTTCTGGATGTCACTGTCCTAAAGAAAAAAACAAAGACACATCTAAGAATTATTTACTGTCATACTATATTGTGGTTTAATGGTTTGCTTACTTTCTTTTTTTAATCATCTCATATTGCAATCAGCATTCTCCCTCCGTCCAAACATCACCCAGCAGCACATGGGTCATTTTCTACATCAGCAAAACTCTCAATTCTTTAGAGGCATAAAAAAACTCTACCAGACAAAATGTTTACAGCTGATCTAAGCACATTTATGGATGAATACTCATATGTTTTACTCAGCACTACATAAAGGTTATACCCTAGTTATGTGATTGTCTGCTCTGTTATGGATAAATGCAGTTTATGCAACTCTATTCAGTGATGTATGAAATAGATGATGAAATTATACTTGGTCATATGAAGGCAAAGGGTAAAAATGTGAGAAAATGGTACCATACTGTACAACATGAAAAAACATCAAATCGAAAAAGCTTTCCAAACTGGGAAAGCAATATTCAAATGTTGTGATGATTGTTAATAGAGCACAAACATACAAATAATTACCAAATACAGCTACATTTTGGTTTTAAATGCCTTTATAAAGCTTTGTCCAGCCGGAACTTCAATGGGGCTGCTGTTGCCATAGAAACCTTTAATAACCCCTCTTTATGTGCAAACTTCATAAGCTCCTTCACATCTAACACAGGTCTCGATATGTCTCGATTAAGAGTTCTCAACTGCTCAACCCACTACTTCAACCCTTACTTCTTCTCTCCTCTTCTCTATACAATTCAATCTACTCACAAGGCCATTGTGACGTAAGGTGAAGTGAAGCAACGTGTCGTGTGGAAAAGTATGCTGTCTAATTCTTGGAATTTGTGCTCTGCAGCTAACCCATCCCAGTGTACACACACAGTAAGTGAGCACACAAAAACTGTGAACACACACCCGGAGCAGTGGGCAGCCATGCTGCGGCGCCCGGGAGCAGTTTGGGGGGGACGGTGCCTATCGGACCAGCGACTTTGGGATCACAAGTCCAACTCTAATACCACCAGGCCACGACTGCCCCATAAGACTGCCGTTTGTCACATAAAATGTAATATTAAAGCTGAACAATTGGTGAATAGTGACAAATGGAAAACACTAGTAATGTCACCTTTATAGTGTGATGAAAGTAGTCAACACAAAACAACAACTAATAATAATGAGAAAACATAATTAGTTAATTATACCGAGCACTTGGACACCCATCTGACAAACATTCATGTCAAACTGTCAAACTTGTTGAAATAAACAAATCGAACAAATTTGAATGTTTTAAATATGAACTACACAAAAAATCCTTCTGAACACACTTGCAACTGTTGCCCAGTACCCCCTCCCCTGTGGCAGGTGCCAAAGCATGCCAGTCAGGGTTTCTACGTGCGGTAGTCCCCACAGCGAGGGTGGCGGGCTGGCAGCAGAGGGTGTGAAAGAGTGAGTTAGAAACAATTCGATAACAATGGAGGAGAAAAACAGCGATCGCTCTGTTCCCTTGAAATGAAGCGCGAATGTAGAAAATGAACCCAGATGGGAATAATTGAGAGAAATGGAATTATCCCCCCATTGACAAGTACAGGACAAAATAGTCTGCCAATATTCTAACAAATGCTTTGCACAACATAAAAATTTCTGCAACACTTCAGACACCATACAGATCGGCTTATTGCTTTGAGATGTGAACTACTAGTTATCTGGTATAACTCATTTATCGTTTTAAGAGTGCTCTTTACCCCAGGGGTCATGATACATGTACGTACAATGTGAACACAGCAGGAAAGCCGGAAACACATTTCTGGCGATAGGGGAAATGAGTCATGGGAAATGACTATGGTCTTTAGAGAATATGCTACATTTTCAAGAATTTCCTTTTAAATGACTGAAATAAGGAATGCGAACAAATTGCTTATTTGTCATGGCAAAGGAAAGTATATACACAAAGGAACCAGCCATGTGGAGCTAGATAATGACATTGAAATTCTATTAATTTTTAACCAGTTTTTGACCAGTTTCCATGACTTTCCTTATCTATGCAGTTGAAAATTATTCACACACATCGAAACTTAAATGACTATACAATAGATGCATCTACCGGTCAAACACATTGAGATATTAAAAAATCTATAAGAGTAAACTGACTCTGCTGAGCACAACTACAAATATATAAAAGCTGTACACAAACCCATATTTAAATTCTCATTTATGTCCACATTTTCATTACAAGGTTAAGGACTTAAAGGGAAAGATCACCAAAATGAAAATTCTATTATTGATTAATCACTCTCAATTTGTTCTAAATGAATTTCTTTTTTCTGTTGAACACAGAGAAATATATTTGGATGAATGTTTGTTAACAAACTTTTCTTGGACGCTATATACTACTATAGTACGAAAAATAAAAATGATATATAAAAATGATGAAAATATCCTCTTTTTGTTGTCCTACACCCTTCAAAATATCAAAAAGTATTTTCCTACTATTGTTGTCAATGGGGTCGAAGAACTGTTTGGTTACAAGCATTCTACCAAATATCTTTCTCTGTGTTCATCAAAACATAGAAATGTTAGATTCTACTTTGAAACTCCCTCTTTATAAAGAAACATGTGCTTCTTCACAAATAAAATGACTTTTACCTAAGTGAATTTTATTACAAGAAATAAAAGTGCTGCTAAAGCTCAAGCAATTTGTCCTTATTTAAAAAATATATACATATATTAAAAGCAAGATAAGTGCATAAGCATCAGTTTTAAGTCATAGTTAAATCATTCGTTTCTTTTTCATTTCAATAAAATAATGGTTACAGATTTTATGTCAAGTAAAGGACAATGTGATGTTAACACACCCTAGGGTTCCTCCAGCACTTCTATGGTAGATGCTCCAAGACACTTGTTTGTTTTGTTCTATCCTGTCAGCTCTGTTTCTCACGCTGATGTTAAGTCCTAAACTTTGACCTCTCTTTCACATCATATGTCATTACCGGCAGTGATGTCAGAGAATACAACCTCATGCCCTGACAATCACAACATTGCCAAAAGAACAGTAGCTACTTTTGTTCCATATAATATATATGTCACTTATTTGTTTCATTAATAAGGTCATATGTCATGAGGCAGTATCCAAGGTTATGGAACTACGGGCATGACATAAATGTCATTGTTAAAGATCAGTGCCCAAAAAGTACATTAAATCTGTAAACCTATGCAAACCTACAATTGGCGTACTTCCCTCTTATTTTGTCAATAGACAGCATTATACATTTAACCCCTTAACCTGAAGTAGGCCTGTGAGCGTTTTAAGCATGTTTACATTTTTATTCCCTTTGTTTTACATTTAATGCAATTAATTATCAAAATAATGTCTCATTTAAACGCTACAACAGAAAACATTTATGTTATGAAGGTAAAAACAAGAATCAGTTACAGTCAGAAGGAACACTCTCAACGCCAGCAATTAACATGAATTACTGTACTTATGGGTATTACTGACTCTCACAGAAAACTGATACTATAGTAAGTGACACCCAAAAGCACTGCACCCCTTGAGGGCGTATCTCTGACCACACCCACAAACACATTTGAAATCACTGACCGTGGCCAGACAGTTCCAATTTATACAACCACAAATATGCACCCGCCTTCCCCGAGCGTTCAGCCCAATCCCAGCGCTCCTCTTTTCGCTCTTGTGGTTCAACGAGGCGAAGAGGACAGTAATGGACTTTCCCATGAATACAGGTAAGGATGAAATTAAATGAGCTTGGGGAGGATCCAGAAAGGTTTGGGGGAAAAACGCTGATGAATGAGTCAAGTGTCGGTGATTCAGTAAACTGCAGGGCAAAAGGCAAATCTTTTTAAATAGGCATAACTGAAAAGTCAAATCAACATCAAGTTCAGACTTTTCGTCTACAAAAATGTACAGAACAGTAACCAGCAATTCTAACATCACATGAACGCCGCCATCAATTAGATAGATACATTAGATAACATATATTTAATTAGATAAAAAACATAGCATAGAAAAGCAATACACTACAAGCTATCAGGTGTTAAATAAGAAAGCATGTTTTACTATTTAAAAACATGGTGAAATGTGCTAAGAACACCTGTGGTTCCCTTTCAGTCGGTCTCTCAACGTTGTGAGACTGACTGGGGTTGTACTTGAGAACCTGTTTATGTCTGAACCTATTAAAAAGGCCAATTAATTTGGCGAATGAATCAATTCATGTCCCCGCCCCGGATGACGGGTATAAAAGGGGATGGAAGAGATCATTCCTTACCTTTTGTTCTTCGGAACCTAGATGGTTGTGTCTGGTACCGACAAAACTTGCTGGTGTGACGACGTCTGCAGCGGATGGTCCTGGACTCCCCTGTGCGTTTCAGCAATATTCCCAGAGGTTTGTATATTCCAACTGTGGGTACAGCGTGTGGTCCTGTAATGGGACGCCGTTGTGCTCTTGGGTGCAACCGGCACATCAATGAGGGAGATCAGCACGAGATCTGCCTCGCGTGTTTGGGTCTCCAGCACGCCGAGGACGCTCTCACGCGGTCGTCATGTCCTCATTGCGAGGCTATGACGATTAAGGAGTTGCGGTCGAGGGTGGCCTTTTTCTTTACGAAATCGGTCACCACCGCGTCTGTTTACGGCAGTTCGTTCACTGGCGCTACGGCGCGAGTAGCAGCTGTCGCGAGCGGCGCGGGCGATATGGACGCGGATGTGTCTCCGTCAGCCTCTGGCTGGTGGGACCGTCAGAGTCTCTCACGCTCTCCGTCTCTCTCACTGCGGGACGGTTCGCCGTCTCGTGATGATGTGATTTCGGTCGCAGCATCTGAGAGCTAGCTGCTTGCTTCGGATCCGGAGGACGCTCTGAGCCTTCCACCTCCGGCGGCCAAGGCTCGGGACGACACGGATCCGGAAATGGCAGCAATGCTTTCCCGGGCAGCCGCGAGTATCGGGTTACAGTGCACGGCCCCGCCTGCACTCCCCATCTCGCGTCTGGATGCATGGTATCTCGGTGGCGCCCGGAGCGATAAGCCCCGCCCCGCCCCAGTACTGTTCTTCCCGGAAGTGCATGAGGAGCTCGCCAAGACGTGGAAGGCGCCCCTATCGGCCCGCCTCCGTCATGGCAGCTCCCACGCTCTCACTTCTCTCGACGGAGGTGCAGCACGGGGCTATGTCGACCTTCCTCCAGCGGAGCGCGCAATTGCGTCACATCTGTGTCCGCAAACTGCCGCTTCCTGGAGGGATCGACCTAAGCTCCCCTCCAAAGCGTGTAGGTTTTCCTCGTCCCTAGTGGCGAGAGCCTACACAGCCGTGGGGCAAGCTGCATCTTCGCTCCACGCCATGGCTATGTTGCAAGTGCATCAGGCCAAGGCGTTAAAGGAGCTTGACGAGGGGAGACTCGACCCGCTCACAGTACGTGAGTTGAGGACCGCGACGGACTTGGCGCTGAGAGCGACCAAGGTCACGGCGCGGTCTATTGGTCGAGTGATGTCCACCTGTGTGGTCCAAGAGCGCCACCTCTGGTTGAACCTTGCGCAGATGAGTGAGGCCGAGAGAGCACGCTTTCTCGACGCACCCATCGCGCAAGAGGGGCTGTTTGGAGACACTGTGCAGGACTTTACCCACCAGTTCTCCGCAGTGCAGCAGCAGAAGGAGGCGATGCAACATTTCTTGCCTCGTAGGGGTCCGGCTGGCCGAGGTCAGCCCCGGCCCCAAACTCCTCCTGCTCCCAAACAGCCACGCCCTTCCTCGGCCCCGCCCTCGGTTAGAGCGCCCCCTATACAGCCGGCGCCCCGCAGGAAGCCGGTCCCGAGGAAGCAGGCGGTGGGGACCCGTCAGCAGCCTCCTCGCAAACGTGCCAGGAAGCGCTCCTGAGGGACCCAGCCTGGAGGAGTAGATAACATCTGGGACGGCTCCTGCCCCGTTCCACTACCACAACGGCCCTTTTCAGGGCCACCCTTTGTGGTTAAAGAAAGAGCAAATCCTCCCCCAGGCAAAAGTCGCCGTGTTCACCCTCTTCTAGACGGTGCACGGCTGGGACACACGCCATCCCGCAGCCCTCAGCGCCCTCCGCAGGACGGTGCGTTGGCAAGCGGTATTAGGCAGGCAGCTCGGGTCCCCGTGTCCCCCCAGGACAATCCTGGCCGGACCCCGGACCCGGCAGCCACAGAACCACCCTTCCCAGGTACAGTGAAGCAGATCAGTCCTCTCATCCCCCTGGCGTGCAGGTGGCCGGCGTGGTTACGCCGATGTTCCCCGTCACGGTGGCTCGAGAGGACGATCCGTCTCGGTTATGCGATCCAGTTCGCCAGACGCCCGCCCAAGTTCCGGTCCGTCCTTTTCACCTCGGTGCGAGGTCGGGACGCGTCCGTTCTTCGGGACGAGGTTACCACCCTTCTGGCGAAGGATGCGATCGAGCCTGTTCCACCAACCGAGATGTTCAAGGGCTTCTACAGCCCGTACTTCATTGTACCCAAGAAAGGCGGAGGGTCGCGCCCCATTCTGGATCTGCGCACCCTGAACAAATATCTGCATAGATTGCCGTTCAGGATGTTGACGCAGAGGCGCATCCTGACTTCTATCCGGAGTCAGGATTGGTTCGTGGCAATAGACCTGAAGGACGCGTACTTCCACGTCCCCTTTCTGCCTCGACACCGGCCGTTCCTACGGTTCGCGTTCGAGGGGCGAGCGTATCAGTACAAAGTCCTGCCCTTCGGGCTGTCCCTGTCCCCCCGGGTCTTCACTAAGATCGCGGAGGCCGCCATAGTGCCCCTAAGGGAGCGCGGAGTGCGGATACTAAACTATCTCGACGACTGGCTCATCCTGGGTCACTCGCCAGAGGTAGTCTGTATGCACAGGGACCTAGTGCTTAGGCACCTAGCCCGTTTGGGTCTCCGGGTCAACCGGGAAAAGAGCCAGCTCTCCCCTACGCAGAGCATCTCTTATCTCGGCATGGAACTAGACTCTGTCACTATGTGTACGCGACTCACAGGAGACCGTGCACGGTCATTGCTGGCGTGTTTGGCTCAGACCTCACGCACAGTGGTCCCGCTGAAGACTCTTCAGAGGCTCCTGGGGCATATGGCATCCTCGGCTGGGGTAATTCCCCTCGGGTTGATGCATATGAGACCACTTCAGCTTTGGCTACAGAGTCGGGTTCCGAGGAGCGCATGGCACACTGGCAACAGACGGATTCACATCACGTCGAGATGCCGGAGTCTTCTCGCCCCATGGTCCTCAGTGACCTTTCTGCGGGCAGGAGTCCCGCTAGGGCAGGTGTCGAGGCACGTCGTGGTGACGACGGACGCCTCCCTGCTCGGCTGGGGCGCAGTGTGCCACGGGCACGTAGCTTCGGGTCGATGGACAGGTCCCCGGCTACGTTGGCATATCAATGCCTTGGAGCTTTTGGCAGTACACATGGCCCTCATGAGGTTCTTACCTCTACTGAGGGACAAACACGTGCTTGTCCGCTCGGACAGCACCACCGCTGTAGCGTACATAAATCATCAAGGTGGCGTACGCTCGCGGACACTGTCATTGCTCGCCCGACGCCTCCTCAAATGGAGTCAGCGGGTCATCAAGACCATGCGCGCTGTGCACCTCCCCGGGGCTCTGAACGAGACAGCCGATGCGCTCTCTCGTCAGCAGATCCGGCCAGGAAGCTGGCGACTCCATCCTCGTGCAGTCCGGTCGATATGGGATCGCTTCGGCCAGGCACAGGTAGACCTGTTCGCCTCCCGAGACGACACCCATTGCCCGCTTTGGTTCTCCCTGACCGAGGGTCCCCTTGGCACGGATGCCTTAGCGCACGACTGGCCACGAGACAAGCGGAAGTACGCCTTCCCCCCAGTGAGCCTCATTGCACGGGTCCTGTGCAAGGTAAGGGAAGAGGAGCACCAAGTGATCCAGGTTGCCCCATACTGGCCCAACCACACTTGGTTCTCAGAGCTGAGGGCTCTGACGATCACTCCCCCCTGGCCGATTCCCCTGATGAAGGACCTTCTATCACAGGGGAAGGGCACGTCATGGCACCCCAGACCAGACCTATGGAACCTCCACGTCTGGCTCCTGGACGGGACGAGGAGCTCCTGAGCGGACTGCCACCAGCGGTCGCAGGTTTAACCGCTTAGGCTAGGGCCCAGCCACTCGGTGTCTTTACACCTTGCAGTGGCGCCGCTTCTCGTCTTGGTGTGCCTCACGGTGTGAGGACCCCCGGAGATGCGAGATCAGAGCATGTTATCCTTCCTACAAGAGGGGCTTGAGCATCAGCTCGCCCCCTCCTCCTTGGAAGTGCATGTAGCCGCAATAGCCGCTCATCACGATCAGGTGGATGGGATGGACGACATGACCTGGTCATTAGGTTCCTGAGGGGCGCATTGCGGGGGAACCCGCCCAGGCCGCACTCCGTACCCTCTTGGGACCAGACTGTGGTCCTACGGGACCTCAGCGGTCCCCCCTTCGAGCCCTCGGATCGAGCTAGTCTTTCTCATTTAACGATGAAGACAGCTCTCCTTGTAGTGCTCGCCTTGATCAAGAGGGTCGGGGACCTACACGCATTCTCTGTGTCCAGTGACTGCCTTCAGTTTGGGCCGGCTGATTCTCACGTTCTCCTGAGACCCCGGCCCGGCTACGTGCCCAAGGTTCCCACCACTCCCTTTTTGGGACCAGGTGGTGAGCCTGCAGGCGCTCTCCTCAGGAGAGGAAGACCCAGCCTCATCCGTGCTGTGTCCCGTGCGCGCACTGTGCCTCTACGTGGAACGCACGCAGGGCTTCAGAAGCTCTGAGCAGCTCTTTGTCTGTTTCGGAGCGGCAAAGGGGAGAGCCGTCTCTAAACAGAGGTTAGCGCACTGGATTGTAAACGCCATAACAGAGCGTATCAATCCCAGCTCGTCCCTGTCCACTGGTAGTGAGTGCACATTCCACTCTGGGTGTAGCCTCCTCGTGGGCACTGGCGCAGGGTGCTACTCTGGCAGACATATACAGAGCAGCGGGCTGGGCTACGCCCACCACTTTCGCGAGGTTATATAACCTCCCAGTGGAGCTAGGTCTCAGCTCGGGTCCTAGGTGGCAACACTTAGGATCAGTGTGGCGTACGCCTGCGAAAGCGCCATCTCCCCTACAAAGGTGAGTAAGTGCGCTCTCTTTTTAGTCCCTCTACTCCCCCTCTTCAGTGTGAGTATGGGCACCCTATCCTTCACTAAGCTCTCTCTATAGTAGCAGGCCGTGCGGAGCGGCCCTGTTACTCAGCCAGGCTCAGGAAGTGTTCACCCCCATAGGGCTGACCCCTGACTTGAGCTGGAGCTCCGTACGATGTGGTTCCCCCAGAAGGGCGACCCCGTTACGATGTAATATATCACTGAGGACTTCCCTATATGGTGAGTCCGGTGATCTCCCCCAGGTGGGCCTCCACCTAAGAGCTGTGCGCCCCGCAAGTGGATCCGCACGCTATCCTCCCATGATGTTCTCCCCAAGGTTGGCGAACCATGTGGTATTCTTCACATGTTACCCCCCCACATGGGTGGGATGTGATCTCCGCAACGTAGGCCCTCGATTAGAGGGGTAACGTTTTCCCCAGTGTCACGAGACAGACGGTTTCCCCACCAGCATGGTGGGATGAAAGGCTGCCGCCTGTAACTCGTCGGTGTGAGTCTCTCAACTTCCAGTAGGAAGCTCTGTGGATACCATACCGGTTCCCACTGGAAGGTCATGACTCGCGTAGAGCTCCTGCAGCTCCGCTGACGTCAGGACACAGCCGTAGTGTGTCGCGTGATTATACAGGGACCCCAGTCAGTCTCACAACGTTGAGAGACCGACTGAAAGGGAACGTCTCGTTCCCTCCTTCAGGGAACGTCTCGTTCCCTCCTTCAGGGAACCAAGGTTACCATTCGTAACCGGAGACGTTCCCTTTCAGTTGTGTCCTTCATGCCACAACACTCGGCTGCCGCTGCAGCGTCCTAGGGAGGTCACCTAGGTTCCTCAGCACAAAGGTAAGGAATGATCTCTTCCATCCCCTTTTATACCCGTCATCCGGGGCGGGGACATGAATTGATTCATTCGCCAAATTAATTGGCCTTTTTAATAGGTTCAGACATAAACAGGTTCTCAAGTACAACCCCAGTCAGTCTCACAACGTCTCGTTCCCTCCTTCAGGGAACCAAGGTTACCATTCGTAACCGGAGACGTTAGTCTTGACACCTCTGAGACCTGGGAGGAATTAACTTCCCATTCTCATAAAGACCTTGAGACCAGTTGGTTACAACAGTAATCGCAACAATGTCTTGCAAAGAAAAAGTTTAGCATCATTTGCCTTCAAGATGCACGTTTAATTATATTTTTATATCAACACTCAACCCAAAACTTTAGCCCACAAACTAATAACTATTGACACACACTACAAATGATCATCTTACAAAGCATAATTGTCTTCATTTTATGACAACTAGGACAGGAACTACCATTGACGGATGCAACTTTACTTCCACTGGAAGCAAAACCATAGATTTATTTCTCAAAATATCTCCTTTCAACAAGAAAAGGTCATACACACTATATACAATAACTTTTCACCTGAGTGTGAATAAATAATGACAGAAATTCTATTGTTAAGAGAACTTATGTTTTTCTAGGAACACCGAGAAAGATATTTGGAAAAATAATTTCTACATTTAAAGAATTAGGACACAAAAACCTCTGGGGATATGTTTTGAATGATTTAGAACAACAATTCATGACAGAATTTCTATTTTCTGTTTTGAAAAACTTTAATACAGTTAGAACTTCTCACAAATACTCAAGAAACCCTTGAAGGGAATCTTTGGAAAAATGGCTTCAACAAGCGAAGCGTGTTCCAGACACGAACATTCTGCACTGATTGCACTGCGTAGGCCAAAATGGAATCCTATTTGAGATTCACAGAAGCACACAGCGCTCATTATTAGCACACAATGGGCCATTTGAGATGTTGTTGTGTATGTGCGTGATGGTCTTCGTGAAAACGCATGTAGTGTGTGACTATAGCTCTCCAGCCAGCTGTTCCCACACAAAGGCGTGAAGGCTTCAAACGCAGCTGGTTTTGGACAACTAAAAGGGTGTGTTCATGGGAAAAAGGGATGTCTGTCTGTGTGTCGGAGTGACTGTTGGACAGGCTTGGATGTGTTCATTCAGGTACAGGTTTGAGCATTGAACACTGCACAGCCAACATCTTATAGAATATATATATATATATATATATATATATATATATATATATATATATATATATATATATATCTGGCAAACAGTGTGAGCTAAGATGTTTGTGCATGATTTAGTTATGGCCATAACTTATTCCACCAGGAGATTAAAGACAGAGATCAACAAACCCTAATCCAATAAGTGTAGGAGGCTTGGAAATTTTATTTAACATCTCGGGCCTCTTTATGCACAGGTTTTATCATTTTGCACATTACATTGTAACCTATTGGTTTACTTGGTTTGCACTCAGGCAATCAGGCAGATTGAGGGCAAGAAGAAAATAGACAGAATGGAAAACAGAGGAAAGCATGTATTGTTGCCAATTAAATGCCAGTTAACCAGTCTCAAAGATTCAGTGAAAGTCCTCTAAAAGCATGAATTTTTGCAAAAGAAGACAGAAGTAACTACGGCTTATTGTAATTGCTTGTTGGGGAAAGTTAGTTACATAGCAAGTGTAGTGTAATGTTACTTGTAGTATCTGGTTTAAATAAATTAAATTCATGAAGTAGGGGCAAGCTAACTTTATATAAACATTGCATATTCAAGATATAGAAACATAACGTTACCTTTGACAAAGTGGTCACTGCAAGTGTGCAGGGTTTCAAGCCAATTTTTCTTACGATTTTCAATCAAATCCATTTCATTTCTACCTTCACGAAAAACAATTGTGGTACATGATATATGCTATTTGTTTTTTTTTATTGGCTGACTGATTTCAGCATCCATATAAAGCGCAAAACATAGGCACTTTTGACTTTTTCTAAGTGATTCTTATGGAGAAAAATCATGTGCAAATAACCAATAGTGAACTGGATGGAACCAACATAAAACCACTGGGTGACAAAGCCCTGATCACTTTATAACATTGCAGTTTTCATCTATACCGGTTAGTTCCGTTATTTTATTCTAATAGTCAATAGCTGTATTTAAATAGTGTATTTTCAATCAAAATATAGCATCTACTCGTTTGTTAATGTTCAACAACCACCTCGTTTTTAAAAACACACAGAAAACAAGTCCAACCTGCATGTGGAGCAGACTTCTTGAGTTTGGAGATACCCAATGTACATGTCTAGTTACTATTGAGTACTGCGCGTCCAGACTGCAATCTGCTTAAGTGATCGAAAGCAGACATCTGTTCTGCCAGCTTTCCTTTGTGATGGTTTGAGATAACCTCACTATACCTACTAATGCCAGACTTCCAGAGATAACTTAACCTGACTTACATTCCCTCGTGGAAAACGTGGGATGATTTAATAAGGACCTTTAGTACTTAAATTAGGATGAGCAAAAGAATATTTTACTTTAATGACTTCCATTAAAGTAACTTATGTAATAAGTGTAAAACAAAATTAGCTTGCGGTTTAATGAGCTCAAAAAGCTTGATCAAATTTAAGGTTTTAGCTGTTTAAATGTCAGAATACATTTAAGGAGACATGTAGTCCAGTATCTGTATTAAAGATAGAACAGATGTAAAATAGTTTGCTTACTAATCGATATTTGATTTAAGAACCTCTTATCTGGTATCAGGTTGTCCATTAATATTAGTTTACATTTGTACTGAGAGCCACATTTGAAATTCGACATTCTGTATGTAAGGCCACACATACTTAAGGATCCTTTACATGTTTATACTCTCCATACCCAAACACTGCTTGTTCACCTTAAATCTAGCATACCCTGCCCTTCTATATCCAGGTTATGTCCTGGCTGCGGCCTGGCTAAACCCCTTACAGGCTCAGTTTCTGGGTAAGTGGATGAACAAAGAAATGGGAAGGGGTCTGGTTGTCTTAGTGAAACACTCTGGCTGATCTGTATTCGCTTAAGGATGTTAATCCCAGGTTCTAATGTTGCTGGAGGCTGAGTGTGGCGCTGGGCTCTAATCAGCTCTAGCATGTTAACTGGCTGGCAAGTGGCTGCACTTAGAATTTAAATGGACATGTGCATCTTTAGGAGTTCGCTATGTAAATGACCTCTGCAATGGTTGGATAACTTCTTTGTATGTAAAGTTTATACAGCGTATCGTTCATCAGGGTGGATCAGACTGATAAATATTTAAAAAGTGCACATGCACAGTAATCTAAATATACTTCATGGTTTCTTTAAAAGTCATCCTGTCAGCCATAACATTTTCTTAATTGATGTGATGTCACACTGCGGAGAGAATGCAAACAACTCATTCCAGAGGACTGTTGATGTTCACTGGAGATTTGAGACCTATAACATTCTAGAGTGGCTCTATACACATACTCCTAACACACATGTCTACGTTGCACTACATTTGTCAGAGCATTATATACTGTGTAGCCTTCACAAGTACTCACACTGTTGATTATAGAGCTTAATGACCAACAAATGTTAAAACTTCAACTTTTCTCGTTGAATTCAAATCTCTTCTCATCGCCTACAGGACCACCACCGGTTCAGCACCCAGATACCTTAACTCACTGATTCAAAGGTATAGGCCCTCCGGATCTCTGCGCTCCGCAAACGAGCAACAACTTGTGATGCCATCTCAAAAGGGTAAGAAATCTCTCTCTCGTACATTCTCTGCATCGGTTCCTCGATGTGCCTCTTGCTTCACGCTTGGCGGACTCGGTCTCTATCTTTAAAAAACACCTAAAAACTCATCTTTTCCGGCTACACCTAACTCACTAAGAGTACCTTCTTTTCTAACCTACTCACTCTATCTATAACCTACAGGTTTTATCTCGCTTTGTGTAACTTGGTAACCTTGTTGTAGCACTTGTACACCTATTGTTGTATTGGCTATTTACCGCTTCATTGTCTCCTCGACTATTGTAAGTCGCTTTTGGATAAAAGCGTCTGCTAAATGCCTAAATATAAATGTAAAAAATATAATGTTATTGCTCCACAAATTAACAGCACTCACAAGATCGTCGGTTCATTGATCTAATCATAGTAAGCAAACTTTCCCACATAACCCCCTCTCTCTCATGCTACTCCATCAGACTGTGTGAAACTGAGCTGTTGTGCCTCATTAACATCACGACATGGAGCGTGTATGGGCACAGCAGAAAGACCCCCTGCAGAATCAACATCAGACTCCTTTGTAAACTCGCAATTGCTGTGCACTATTGCTAGAAAGGCGCTCTTGCTTTAAAATAAATTCACATATTCGGAAGAGGTTATTTACAGTAACAATAATAGACTTAGTGGCAACCGTGTAATTGATACCAAATGTCCTTCTTGGTACCTAAGCAAGGATCATTACGAACTATGCCTTTTCTCCTCATTTTCCCAATGCACTATTGACTGATTAATGAATGTACAAACACAGCCATGTGACTACTGAATACTAGTGAATAAGTACTTCATTTACATGTCTATTAAAGAGGAAGTCCAGATTACCTTCCCTTCAAGGCATACAAATTCTGACCCGACCAGAGAGCACAAGAAAGAGAGAAAGTATTTGAAATCATAAGAGGTGGACTTGTCATTTTTCTAACCATGTCTGGAATGTCTTATAAATATTGTGTAATATTTGTTTGTATTTGTGGAATTGCTTATTTACTTATGACCAATAAACCAATAAATTTAGTAATTTAACAAAGACTAAGATTGTGTCCGAAACATGGAGGTGTATAAATATAAATGTAAACATGTGCACATGTTGACTATTTCATGCTTCATGTCAGAATTTTTCATTCACAACGCTAACTTTCCTGAGTAGTTTATGATTAAAGTGATAGTTCACCCAAAATGTATTCATTATTCAAATTCTTAACACCTTCAACCTTAGTGGTAAAAACTTTTCACAACATTCTTCAAAATATCTTCTTTTGTGTTGTGCAAAGTCAAATAGGTTTAATTTGTCAGGGTAAGAAAATTATGGCAGAATGTTTATTTTTGTGTTAAATATCCTTTAAACCATATTGATACAAGTGTCAATCAGATATTAAGGTCATTCCTTGTCATTTTTAGCTAATGATCAGCCAATGATAGACGTCTTGTGTTGCCGACCCAAAAAGGTAAGAATTCTTTCACTCGCAAGATGGTTACAGCGCGTGTTGCAGACTCCGTTTCCATCTTTGAAATCCACCTTAAACCCCTCTTTTCTGTCAACACCTGACCCACTAATAAACTTCTTTAATGACATCCTCACTCTTTCAATCAAAAAAATTCCTTGGCACTTGGCTCTTATGTTGTGTTTTTCCAACTAAGACTAGCATTATTAAATTTAAACTATGTAAATGCAAATTATTAATCAAAATAGATGGCATTCGACCAAAATGAAACAAAAATCGTTTGTTTGTTTGTTTGTTGAGAATTTATTTCACAAAATTACAAAAAAAGAGAATATACCTTGACTTTTTTAAATGATCAGCCTCTAGTCCATATAAATATTTAAAACCAACCAATCACGATAACCAATGTCATGAATCTCCAAACAAAAGCCAACGTTCTTTAGCACCGTAGATCCATTAAATCGACTTTTACTCTTCCACTTACTATTATGAAAGCCAAATTAGGACAGTCAAAAACACATTTGATCATAGAGGTCATGAGATGCAAAGCAAACACAGTTATTGTGATTGTTTGTTTGCTCTGATCTGTCGCTTTGCTAAAATATAATGGAAATATGATTACAAAGAGAGTGTGCTGTATGCATTAGCTATTATCTGAGAGTGAAAGAGAGAGTATAGAAGACAGACAAACAGAGAGAGAGCGAGGGAGTTAATGTTGGCAAACTCGCTGATAAGATAAAGCCTAATACGCATAAGGAGTTGATGTCAACAAGCTTCATGTTAAAAACATTGAGCTTGTGCATGAATAAAATCTATCTATTTCTCCCTCCATTGTCTTATCTGTTTTCAGATATAATATTTTTAACAAAAGCACTCTCATGTCAACTCTGTCACTATTATTTTGTATAATCAGCACACACACCCATGCACGCACCCATACACACGCGCGCACGCACTCATACACGCACGCACGCACACACACACACACACACACACACACACACACACACACACACACACACACACACACACACGCACACACGCACACACGCACACACGCGCACGCACGCACGCACGCACACGCAAACGCACACACACACACACACACACACACACACACACACACACACACACACACACACACACACACACACATACACACACATACACACACACACACACACAGACACAGACACACACACACACCTTTCCTCAAAAAATTGATTACAGGTTTTGATAAACATCAAAGGACATAAATAGACGTCAACAGACTACATATGCAAATTCACCGAGTGACACATTTCTGAGATCTTTCTCACACACGCTGACAGCAACTCACTGTGGGACCTGAGATGAGCGAATACACAACAGACATGAGAAAAACAAAAAAACTAAGAAGGGGAACTAAGAAACAAAATGCCGTTGAAGGGATACTAAAAATGTCAAGTTGATAAAAAGGGCTTAATGTGACATGAGGTAGGGGGTGGATAAAATATATATTTAAAGACAATACAGATTATCTGCATCAGTTCAATATATTTAAATGTGTCTATGAACACACAAATCAGTACTAACATAAACATCATATAATATCATACGAAACATATTTAAGTTAACAGAAATTTCTTTACCATTGTTAAAATGTGTAACATGCATGTAATGTAAAGTGTAGGTCTTTTAAGTTCAGAATGTCAAGATCTCCTGCATAGCCGTACAGCTACGCGTCAAAGTTTGAACTACATTTTCTCTTTGCTTAAGAGCTTGTTGAAGTACAAAACCCCTCAGGAAAATATCTAAACTCATAAAAGGCTTGTGTGGGATTTTTCAGTATTTTGAGTGTGGACCCCCATGCATGAATCAACCACCTACAGATACAACACACAAAGGAACTGACACACACTAACAACAGTCCACATTAATATCACACATGCCAACACACATGGAGCCCACACACTGCCCTCACTCCCACTGAAACATCAGTTTCTTTCTTTTCTAACTTGCATAATATGAAAACATTGCTTTGACACATGAATATTTTTCACTCCAATATATTTGCTGATATCTAGCATGTCTCACTGACATTTACGTATACATTTATGCATCACGCAAACCCCTGGGTTTGAACCCATGTCCCTGGGGCTGTGAGTGCCATGCTCCAACCACTGAGCCACAGAAAAGACAAACGCCTATACAAAGGCAGGTATAGTCTAGTGTATTTAAAACAATTTTTCTCCTAAAATAGAATTCGGATTATGAACCAAAAGGCAAGTAAGGGCCTATTCTTACTTTGAGCAATCAAGACTTTACACCCAACAATACATTCCTAAGATCTTTTTATTAGGATCTTTATTCCTATGCGATTTGTGGTCATGTGCCTGAAGCTAGTGTTTTTGATAGGTTTGGAGGTAATACTACTTTAAGGTTACTTGCTGTATTCCCACACTTTCTCCAAATTGCTCACTTTCTCCAAACAGGATTTTTTTTCATGTTTCCATAAATGTACAAAGATGTATCGTACAAATCTGTGTATTCACATGATTTTGTCCGTCATGTTTTTTTGGGATTTCTGCATCCGCAGCTACATCTTAATCAAGTGACTACTACAGTAAGCTCTTGATTGGTTAACACGGCACGAAATTCTGGCAAAGTTAACGTTTTCTCAACTTGGCGGATAAGTGCAAATTGCATTGAAATTAGGGATGCTACGATTAAGAGTTGCCACCGATACCGAGTAGCAATAAACCAAATTTTTGTCATGGCGATCTGCCAATACCAATACCGATTCTGATCAATTTTTTATGACCGATATATAAGATCTCTGATCAGTGCTATCCTTTTTCAGATAAAGTAATACTACAGATGTTGCCTTTCTTATATTATTACATTCTTGTAACGTCTTTACAGTAAATATGTAATGAATGTAATGTAACTTTTGTTTTAAAATATACTAAATAATTAAAAAAAAGGATTCCTCATACAGTGAACATTTTAATACACCTTTAGAACAGAGTTGCAGAACCAAAACATTTAAACCCACACTCATGTGTGTTCACACGCTTTGACATCATCATTTGAGATAGGTTCATAGAATCGGCCAAGTTCAGCGAGTAACGATCGAGTCATAGAATACGATAATTGTCCGATATGGATCTCCGGATTTACGTTTACATTTTTTCATTTGGCAGGCCCATTTATGTAAAGCGACTTACAGTTTTATGCAGAGGCCAATTATCAGTGCAGATCAAATGGAGGTTAGGTTGCGTACCTGAAACCTTCCGCTTACAAGTCCAACTCTTCAACCACCGGACCACTACTGAAAAACTCATCTATCAGATTCTATCTATCAGAGCATCCCTAATTGAAATCATTTACGCATAACGCGCCATCGGCATTTGGTGTTAACACACTATTTGGGTCTTATTATTTGACATTATTAACTTAAAATGTAAAACTTCAAAGTGAAAGTTCTGTGTAAAATGTAAAAACTAAGATTTCATGCACAGGCAAATTACATAACAATGACAGCCTCTCTGACAGTGTTCATGCTTCTCTGTATACATTAATGTGCTGTAGTGTCCTGTAGATCTGTATCACCACTTCGGAAAGAGGGGACACATATGACATTTCGCCACATTCATATATAAACACCAAGCAAGGGGATTACAAAGCATCTTTGGTTCCCCATGGTGAGTGGGAATAAAGCTGACATTTCTGTCATAATCTCTCTCTCTCTCTCTCTCTCTCTCTCTCTCTCTCTCTCTCTCTCTCTCTCTCTCTCTCTCTCTCTCTCTCTCTCTCTCTCTCTCTCTCTCTCTCTCTCTCTCTCTCTCTCTCTCTCTCTCTCTCTCTCTCTCTCTCCCTCTCCCTCTCTCTCTCCTTAATATAACAGATTGACAGGAATGCTTCATTCACGCCTGCAGTCTCTAATAGTTACATTTTCCCTGTCTATCTTCCCATTCTGTTCCACACCATCCACATCTCTTGCTTTTCTCTGGTCTACGCACAGATAAATGCCACTGTCAAAACCAAAAATACATAGGCTTTCCTGACAGAAAATGGGTCTGTACAAAACCAGACGTGAAAAGCAGAACATCGAGACAACTGAATCACTAAAGACCAATAATGCATTACTTTCAGTCCATTGTAAAAAGCCAAATACATAATACATACCACATTCAGTCCACACTGTTAAATAACAGGGTACTGAACATGCAAAATATACAAGGATTTAGAGTTCAATTATCCCATGCACTTCATTAAACCAGTATAATATTCACTTTTTCATATAGCAAAGACTTATTATTTACACAATGATGACCATTTTGTCATAATTCAATCTGGGTCAACCTTGACTCCCATAGTAGGACAAATGACTGCTATGGAGGTCAACGGTGAAAGAACTTAATTACAAACATTTCATTGAAACGTAAAATAAATAATTTGTGTCATACACAACTAAGAGATGAATAAAAGTTTGTTACAACTGGAGTGTCAGCAAATTATTCCAAGTAAGTGTCACTGCTACAACATTTAACGCTTGACTTATAAATATTAATAGCCCTGGTTGACACAATAAGTACTTTATCTGAAAATCAAAGAGCACTTCTCTTATATCTACAAAAACAGTTTCAAGTTACAAGAGTTTGAAGCTCTGATACTTAATGGACACATCTGCAGCTTTAAAGATAAGCAGCAGGAAGACCCTGCATATCTCTTCAGCAATAATTGATTCTTTAAACGCATTCAGACCAGATGGTATTAATTCAACTGCAGCAGCCACTCGCTGGCCTAAACTAAATCCTGCACATCACAACAAGCAGCAAAACCTTCCCACCTATAATGTATTGATTACATTCCTGAGACAAAACACTACGTCTTGAGTCACGGCCGAGATGATTCAGACCAATCCCGAGAAATCCTGAAAGAGAAAAGAGCAAGCTGTCTCTGCACCTAATCGTCTCTTCAAACATGACCTTTCCAGCATCAGACCGCCAGTGGTTCGACATGATCCTAACACTGAACCTTACGAACATGATGACTCAGTGCATTCTAATAAAGCATAAATGAGAAGGTGAAGACATAAAGGAGTGACACTAACATGAAAGGATGAAAAAGGGAGGATTACATCAGGTTTCACCCGGATTTTAGTTATATTGTGAAATATTGTGCAAGGGCAGAGATTTTGGGGTCATTTTGAGGCGTAGAAGGGGAGGCGCTTTAAAACTTAGTAGATTTATACGACATTATTATGTGAAGAAGGATAACAAGATGCAACAGAACTGCAGTTTCTAGACAGGTTTAAAATCTCATTCTAAACGCATGCGGTGTTAAGCTGTTAAAATGCTTCAACACAGAGCCTCACATAATGTTGTGCATATACAGGAAAACAACAATAAATGTTAATCAAAACATTTTAATTGTTATGTCAATAAAGTGTCAATCAATGTTTATATCAGATGCAACATAATGAATCGCTGTCCAAACCCCTTCATGTGTGCAGGTATTAAGTAAGGTGGGCATCTGACCTTCCTGATGCACGCACACCTGCTTACAACCA
Organism: Triplophysa yarkandensis; assembly: GCA_033220385.1. Taxonomy (NCBI): domain Eukaryota; kingdom Metazoa; phylum Chordata; class Actinopteri; order Cypriniformes; family Nemacheilidae; genus Triplophysa; species Triplophysa yarkandensis. The sequence continues at coordinate 9,443,236 of CM065657.1, read as the reverse complement.
TGCAGCTCTACATTTACATTTACATTTATTCATTCGGCAGACGCTTTTCTCCAAACTGACTTACAGTATAATGCAATGGCCAATCATCACAGGGGGTGAGATGTCTTGCTCAAGGACACTTCAGTTATTGTCTTCTGACACTGGGATTCAAACCCACAACCTTCTGCTTACAGTACAACACCAGACCACAACTGACCCTGACTTTAATGTCATGCATTTCCACTTAACTTGTATATAAACTACGTTTACTCAATGGCGTGCATGAATCACACAGTGTCACCCCCAGAACAAATCAATACAGCAGAAACCCGCAATGTGAATCACTTACTCGCTGCTTCTTTGTGTCGTTCATGTTTGGAGAGAGAGTCGCTCGAACGAGATCCGAGGAATAGCGAGCTCCGCGATCAGCGTGCGCTCTTACGCAATCACCCGCTCACAGCAACCCCGACACACCATAGAGTTTCAACGGGCACTCCTCGGTGATCCCCGGGGACGGGTACCGGTTCTATCACAGGGGGACAGGAAGTGCTCGCCCGGGACTGGTGGTGTTTGACGCGGTCATCTGGCCGAGCTCATCTTCTAGCTGTCATCTCTCTCTCTCTCTCTCTCCCTCTCTCTCTCTCTCTCTCTCTCTCTCTCTCTCTAATCCAGTGGGGGTCAAACATGCTGCGGTGAGAACCGACCGGTTTGGCTAAAGAGGGGGCGTCCGACACCCGTTTAAACACGCCTCCAGGGTTCACATCAGCACCTCTGCTCTTTATGTTAAACCCAATATTTCAAAAGTGATGATGCATAGAAGGAAAAAGTTGCCAACGTGCTTAAATTTTTTTTTAAATAGATTGATAGATGAATATTTCATATCACTGAATAATGCACAACAGCATATAATGTTTAATCCCTTGTGAGTATTTCTTGTATATGATCAGATGCTTTTCAAACAGTCACATCTCCCATTGCATAAGCTGTGATTGTGTAAGCTGGTAACACATAAGATGAGGTCAAGACTCGGATAAACATGAACCGAGATTCATTAAAGCACTTCTGATGGCTATTCCAGAGAACATACTAGGTATTATTTACCACAAGTCAGCAATATTACTAATATTAATGTAAGACACACTTTGTTATGCACTGGAGTGATAATTAATAATGTCCAAAAATGTGAAAACAGAACATTACTATGCTTGAGGACTGTCAAATGAGAATGAATGGGGGGATGAAACAGGATAAGATAAAATATGATATCATAAAATATGTTATCATATATATATATGTTATCATGAATGGGGGGATGAAACAGGATAAGATAAAATATGTTATCATAACCTTACACATACTTCATCATTATGCTTCTTATTTCTATTTGGAATATGTAAGCACTATTCAAAAATGTCAAAAAAAGAAGCATCCCTGATGATGAAAGGAAAGGGATAGCCTGATACCACATGATAGAGTACGAGGAACAAAATAGGACAGAAAAAAATAGAATAACAACAGGGAATTATCTTTCACAAATCAATAAACATGATAAGGAACAAGCAAATATAAAAGAAAAGCTTCATGGACAAAAGGGGAATTTTGATCCGACACAATTTCACACATCCTCAGGAAATGAACTGAATGTGCCTGCAGGCTGTTACATATACCTCAACACCCATGTGGACACACATGTCCTGCAGTTACGGAATAGTTTCATCCGAATCCAAAGATCATCATCATGGCGTAACAAGATCTGTTCAACAACAGCTGCACTAACTGCGACGCAGTATTATTGGTCATGGGGAGCAAGAGAATGTGTCCACATCATGGAGTAAATTTAGCCTTGTAATACGTGTGTGTGCACATATTTCTGTAGAGTTGAGAGAAAATAAAGATGTAGGAAAGAAATGATGATAGAAAATCAAGCACACTATCCAGAGGTCAGAGGGATGAAGTGCCAGAGGCTGGTGAATAAGGCCATAGGTCACCGATAGGCCTGCTGGGATGCAGAGACATCCTCCAGACAACCAATTAAAAGCTTTACTGAGATAGAAGACATTATCAAACACTTAATTTGGTCTGTTATATGTCTGCTTAAACATATCCGGAAAAAAACAGATCTTAAGAGGGTGCTTTTCCTTTCCCGTGCTAAGTTCAGTGGGGTTAATTGGGTTGGTATTTGACTTTTTATAACCAATAATGACTTCTTAGAGGCTTGTATATTCAATTCATATCATATTTACTTTCTCATAGGTGATGGGAAGCTTTTTCCAGACTTACAAAAATCTTGTTTCCTATCTGAGGCGTGTTGACCTTGTTTCTGGAGTTTGTTTCCTTCCTCACCGTACACAACATTTTCAAAACAGTGCCTTTGCGCTTTTCTCCTGTCAAGCTTTTACCGGTTATGTCACAGATGCATTGTGTAGCATATCACTTGGCAGGTTTGTATTAATATTAAGTCTGACAGAGCATTGAATGGGTCATGCAATAGACAGGAAATAAGTAAAGTGGTTTGTAAGTTGACTACAGTTGACGACACAAGACGACTTAGAATCCTTAAAATATTGTTAAGTTAAAAATGGAAACAACGTAATTCTCAATGGTAAAATGTTCTTATGGACTATTGCAATATTTTAGCATAATAATGCTTAATTTCTTAGCATAATAATTTATGTGGTGTTAATAAAGAACCTAGATTCTTTTATTAAGTTTTAATTTACTGACAATATTTATACTTTTACACTCAGTACCTAAAGATCTCTGTACATACAGGTTATAAATCCCAGATTTCTACAAGCACACCCATCTGTGTCATAAAAGTTCTTTGAAATATAAAGTGCTGAACACACTGAATGATAATAGTGGCGGTCAATCAGTGGATTTACTAAAAGGCTTTTAGAAGTATTGATTTCTACATTATGGTCATAGATCCACAACAACATCTACAGCTTAGAAGATTGATAGCTGAAGTTTGATTCTGATCAGAAAATCTATAGCATTCCTCAAAAGCAAAGGAAATACATGGCAAATAAAAAGTTGTGCGAAAGCCTATTTCTGAATTATGTCCTTTTATGTAAAACAGGAAACCATCTGAGGACAATTGGGCAACATTTAGACAAAGGCAAAAATCAATGACAACAGTAACTGGAAAGAAACACTAACACAGTGATTTAGACTGTTAAAGTAAGGGTTAATGTATAGAGATGATGTCAGCTCCTTTCTAAGACAAGACATCCCTCAGCCAATGACGGACACAGCAAGGCTCCGGCATTATCCTCACGGCTTCTTGAGGTAAACAGGATTAACCTGAAGGATTCGCTACGGCAACAAGATTACATGTACCTGTGAAGTCTTCACTAAAGCATGGCCTTTTTTATCCCACTGAGACACATTTTAATCTAAGCAGCTGATCGTAAATAAATTGTCAAAGAAACAGTAACACTGGGCTTTAAATAGAACACAGTATACCAGAGTTGACAGTAGGTCTGTGTGATTTCGGGGGTAAATGAGATGCTTAACAATGCGATATTTAATATCCAATACAATTTTCACTTTACCTAAATAAATTGAAATTTCCATTTTATATATTTTCAAAAATGTACAACCAACCATAAATAATGTTTCATATTATTTATGAAAAAGAAAGTATTTCTACAAATTCTAAAAGTTCCTTAAGCGTTCTTAATGGCTTGCTTGCTTAATCATATTTATGCATTCACACAAAAATGGAAAGAGATTGCCTGACCAGGGTCTTCATATACGCAAAATGTACAACATCTTTACTTTACTTATATATAATTTGTTTTATGCAAAGCTTTTCAAAGGATTAATTAGCTATATGCATTTAATATATGCCGTATTTTAATATTATGCACAGCCATAGTTGCCAGTTGTTCCAAACTTGTACACAAATATATATTTAAAGAATGTTAGCAACTGAAATTTCTAGGGGACGATTGACTTTAGTAGAACAAATAAAATGATGGTCAAAGGTTGCCCTAGAACTGTTTGCTTTGCTAAATGCTTTAAGACATTTTGTGTTCAACCAAACAAAAAATATATAACTATCTATAGAATGACAGATTTGTTTTGGGTGGACTATTCTTTAAATAAGTTGCACTTATCTGAAATAAAACAATAATATGAAGGAGTTACAACATTAAACCGGTACTTTTAGTTGCTAATCCTACTGCAATCTTTTAGAGCTGACCTGTAGTATACCAAGTCTCATAACTGGACTCAAGTGTGTAGTAAATATGTTACTTAAAGCACTCTCATAAAGCTTACACTAAAATCTAACAGATATGATGGAAATTCACAAGAGAGTTTTTTTTCCATCATAATGTTCTAAATCCAACCCATGTCATCATGACTAAGGGGGCTGCAAAAGAATATGCGAACATAGCACATCGCTGTCTTGGCTTAATGTCCAGTTTTAAAAAAAGTAAAACACGGTTCTTGACATAACTGAACATTGCTACAGGTATAAATGGGTTTAAAATATTCTAAACATGCAGTATAGCAAGGCATTGTGTGATACATAGTGTAAAAGGCTATTTCACGATCAGATCACCAATTGTACACAGTGCCTGAGTCTTCTGATACATTGCAAACACACAACAGCAGTTTTCAATGGCCTGCGTGGTCCTTGGCAGTGGATGCTACACAAAGAAACAGTAAGATCGATGGAGCTGGAGGCTGACACTGCTTAACAGCATGCATGAGGTAAAATCTATTTTCTCCGGTGGAGCTATAAATCTAATGGAAAGGTACGATGATGATGCAAGTGAAGATTATTGAATCATTTATTTTGATGGTATACTGACAGACATCTGAGCACTAGATCATACAGATATGTTGTTCCATCACAGGGAGGTTAAAAGAGGAAAGATATGAAGACAATCTTTTGCGAAACAGGGGAGAAGAATTTTGCAATGAGGACATTAATCTTATTTTGAAGAGTAATATAATCTAATCATACCTAGGCTGTTGCACCACACATTACATTTTGTATTATACTGTGGAAACACAAAATGACCTTTTGGAAATCTGCTTGCTTTTTAAAAAACCTGAAGTTCACAATAGGTTATACAATTTTGTGTTTGCTGCTATACTCTCTTTATATCCGGAGAAGAGAATCCTGGAGTGACAGATTCCCTTGACTGCTAAATCTGGCTTACCACCATCAACATTAAAATACACTGACTGCCCTATAAAAGCACTGAAATAAGCGATAAATCCAACTGGAACATCCAGACAGGCCACACATCATCTTTAGGTCTCCCAAGAAACAGCAGAGCACAAAGTACCAGAGAGATGAGGGCTCCTCTAAAGCGCCATCAGATAAGCTAAGCACCTCACACTTCCACAGTTTTTTCCCTGGAGGCCAGCCAGATGGTTCCTTTTAAACCACGCTAGGGATGAACAAACAGCATAAAGTACATTATCTCATGCATGTTGATTGAAGCTTTTGTGAAGCAATAGACCCATACTCCAATCCATTCTCTTGAGGCGGGACGTGCATGGGTTTGTTATACCGGTGCCTAAATGACCCGCATGCAGTTTCATTCAGCCTACTGTCCGGACTAAATCCAATTACACGGACAGGCAGGCAGAGCAAGGGATAGGTCACCGTACAAACACCTTCGCCATTGCCCAGCAGGAATCCATCCAGCTGGGAGTGAAAAAGAAGTCACTACATCTACCAGACCGTAAAACTTTTGGCTGTGGGTGGGGAGGGTTAATGAAATTACAGAGAGAGGTTTGTCTCGAGCATGAAGATGGTTTGTGTGTACCTTGGATGACTTTCAACATGGAAACCAGCTGACTGCTCAACAACAGGACAAATCTCAAAAGCACTGGTTTCCCACCATAATCCAGTTTGTATTGATACCCTGAACCCAGAGATTTGAGCCGAACAACATTAAAAATTCAACCATCGTAAACAAAAACATCCAGAAAACAATTTGTTTCCCCAAAACACATCAAGGCAAATCTGATATAATACAGCACAAAGCCACTGTGAATTTCTTCATTGTCATCTGTAACAGATTGTGGCAGGGTCCACAAGGCAATGCGTGGGTGGTGCTTTATGTTGAATTGATAAGATCGGCTTGTCATAATGAAAAATATACACCTTGAATGGAGGGATTTTTTCTCCATGTGTATAAAAATACATTACCATTAAACTAGGACAAGGGAGATTCAACAAAACTTTCAACAGGTCTTTTCTTAGAATAAGGAGGCTCATAAGTTTTCTTACGCGTCTTCGTCACATTTTTCAAATAATCAGTTTATGGTATTAATTCCTTCTATTTGGAGAAGTGTTTTAAATATGCCAGAGGAGAAATGGCTTTGTTGTTTGAGTATGCTCTCTCCCAAGTTTGATCAACTTTTTTACCTGGAGTTTTGGTTATCTGGGCCTATTCAATTAGAGACTAAATCCACAAATATTGTTTGTTTATAAGTTATAAGGGCGTTAACATACTTCAAGTATCACACACTTTCATGCATTAATCAAGTTTTAATTTTGGCTTTTAACATTTCCAAAAAACGAAATAGTCGCGTTCAACTATTATTGTGCCATATTCTGGTGTGCATTATCAGTTTTATATTATTATGTGCTAAATAAATATGTTGTTAATTTGTGAGCCATTTACTCTTTGAAATTTTAATATTAATTTCATACAATTGAAAAAAAAAATTATATTCCAATGCATAACATCTAGAATGAAGGGCAGTAGAAATTGTAGGTATTTGAAGCATTAGGCCAGGGCGAAAGCTTTGCTGTCTTCTCCAACAAACTGCGTTCTGGGTGGTGTTTTCCGAAGGAAGCTGGCTAGAGTCGAGGCATTTAGCTGGTTCCTGCACACAGAGTGTCTATTCAGGTCTGTTCCTGACTGCACCAGGGCCTGAGCCAGAGGCGAAAGAAGCTGTTCTGAGACGTGGATACCCAACTACAATGCTCTCTTTCACTACCAGTCCGTGCCCTCCTACAGATACCCAACCCTGCCTAAAAGCATGAGTAATGCCAGCACCTACCAGATATGTAAAGAAGTCATAGAAGGCAGTGATATTGAGTACAGAATTTTGTGATACGCCATAAAAAAATTTTTTTATTATTGTTTATACATTTTGAGCATAGCACTAATACTGCTAGCCATGGATTTGATTTCCAAAAGCATGAAGCAATGTAAACAGTAGTGGTCAAATGTCTACCCTTGCTCCATTGCTTTACACAAACCAGTAAAGACTTCTGTTAGTGTGTAATACCTAAATCCTCAAAGTCCATGACAAAACTACTTAAACAATTCTCCAGCTGAACTAACAGTATGAAAAGAAGCCCTTACTTTGCCCATTTAACTATGGATGAATAGGCAAACAGAGTAAATGGCTCTGGCATGCGCACATTGATGACCTCTAACCTTCTGAACCCTGAAAAGAGTCACATTTGGCTCACAAACATAGCTTGAGTTCAATTATTTAAACAAAAGGGTAAACTCTGAAAGTCATTTATGTGAGTAATGTCTGGTAGATCATTGCGAGTAATGTTTGGTGGGTCATCCTTTAGTGTGGTGACATTTCACTGTGCATATTATGTCATTAACAAGTTGTTTGGAGGCTAAATACTAACACCCAAAAGACACTTTTCCTGTTATCCACAACAGGAACAAACACGGCACCTGAACCTGCTCAACTGTGGAGATCATTTGAAGCAGATCCAGGTCATGCTGGTGTTCTGGGTTAGGTGAGAGGTCTGCCCTTTCCCAAGCACTTCAACATTCTCCTGGCTGGAGTTCAAAGACCCACAGGAGGTTATGGGTGGAGGCCAGAGTTATGAGCTCAATTTCACTTACATAATAGGGTTTAATACCCACGTTTCTGTAGGAGTAGAGGATCGTTTTATTTTAAGATTTTATTAAGCAACATAACATAAAAATACCACAGGCTGCAAAGATCAACCATGCACAAAGACCCCACTCATATACCTGAGGGGAGGAACCCTGGTAAATATACTGCTGTGATAATATAAAAAGATCTCTGTTTACACAGAACTACTGGGCCCTTCAAGTTATAATACAACTCTCTTTCTTCCGCAGAACAACAAAAAAGAGATTTAGAAGAATATTAGTAACCATTCACTGGCATTGGTTCTGTGTCCATAAAATAGATGTATACAGGTCCCAGTGCTTTTCGATTACCAACTTTCTTCAAAATGTTGTCTTTGGTGTTCCGAGGAAGAACAGAATTCCAAAGCAGAGAAGTCATGGAAAACGCGTGAGACAAAGATCACATTGTTGCTCTATTATCAAAATGCCCTTGAGCACATCTGTGGGACTGTCATCTGAAACAAATGCAGACTGAATTGTTTTGATGAATGGCAAACAATCCATACTGTGTCATATAATTTTTCCTTTTCAAGATACATCTAGATTCTGTAAGATTCCAAAACAACATTCTTTAAAATCCCCATGTGTTCCACAGAGCAAATATTATTAACTACACAAGGGTACGATAAGAGTAAAAGATAATAGATTTGTTTTCTAATACTTGATCTGAAATCAAGTTTTGCACGTACCCATATACTACACATGCTGATTTTACATACCATCTCAAGTCAAACAAAACTAATTATAGGGAAAGTGACCAAATAGCCCAGCTCCCCTCATGCAGGAAGCCCCAAAATAAGGGCAAGCTACAACACTGAGTGCAGCCTGAGGGAGCAATCGCTCCTCTCACAGGCATTCCCATACCTACAGCATGCTATTATATGTGTGGTCAGGGACTGTGGGTTGTGCGGCTAACATAGATGACATCATACCAGCCAATCACTCAGATGAAGCTCTGCCATTTCCTGTTCCCATCACCCATCACAACAAACAGGCTGTGAATTTTAGCAACAAATGGTTCGGACGACACCAGAGAGATACAGCGGGTAATTTAGGAGAGACAGAGACATCATAAAGGAAGGACACAGAGGGGAATGTTTATGCAGCGGAGCCAAGAATAAGCTCACCTTCATTTAAAATGCACTACTTAAAACTTAAAAGGCTGACTGCAATTGTACTTAATGCAACTTGAGTTATCAAATACTCCAGATTCCTGAAAAATGTGTTATCCCTTGTGCAAACACTCAGGTGAAGCAAATATTTTGTAAGCCAGCCCAGAGAGATCTTACTCATCAATGATTCCATGGACCCAAGATCTTTAAATGCCATCCAAGAATCATGGTTGTACATTGTAAATGAAAAACAAGATGTAGCACACTACGATAGATTCAGACATGAGTACACAAAAGATATAGCAAATGGGCACTGGTGGTTGGGATGGGGGAGGGTTGTGGAGCAAGTCTCTCCGTGCTATTTTTATTTCTTGGTCTATATTTTGTACATATGCATTAGATATACATTCTCAGTAGTAGCAGTATCTCCCAATGTTTTTTTAGGATTAAGCCTTAATCTGTATTCTGAAATGTAATCCATTGTGTTACTAATAAAAATTATGTTTTGGGACCCTTATCTAAAATCATTTAATGCTCCTAAGGTGCAAATAAAAGTTTATGTACCCCCAAAACTGATTTATTCTTATAGTATAGGTATCTCACTAGACACA